>JARJDZ010003089.1:0-41838 GCA_030264555.1 Aleochara sp. GC000083
GACAAGCAATTGAAATCATCTCAACTCGACGAGAAATACGCGCACGTTTAAGAAATACTACCCGGAAATAAAATATTAAAAGCGTCTAATGTAAATGCGCACCGAGAAGCCAAAATGGGATCTTACATGCTCGCGTTATTACAATTTGCTAAATTGTATTCTAGTGCTCCTTCGGGCCGAACATGGCAGCATTCTGGGACGACGAAGAGCTCGTTGGTTTCGAATTCAAAGTAAGTTAAGCACTTCTTCCACTCCATAAACTGCGCCGCTCAACATTTCGAACAATAATACCGTACGCGTAATAGTTGCACGACGAGTAATTGCAACTTAGAATTGTAGTTACACATCTTGAGAGACGTCCGCCATCAGGCACCGAGATACACAACCGTGGAGGCGGCTGCGGGGGCGGCAGAAACGGCCGATGACTGCCGAGCATCTTGGTGGCGAGGAAGATGTCAGACGTTTAATGTTTTCAATTGTTGCTGCAATTATGTTAATAGAAATTGGATGCACGTTGCTCCAACGTCCGCTCGAGGAATTAAATTACAAAAAGTACACAACAAGAAGCAGCAAGAAGATTATCAGAAATTAGGTTAAGTGTTATAAACGATGTCGAGCATTTGCTAAAGCAAATATTTGCCACAGTTTTCTCCCATATAATTTCACACACGGGAGGTAAAATCCCAACGTGTGAGATTTTATTACGGTTGAATTTATCGAAGAATTGGCGTGCCAATAAAATTAGCTAGTGCAATTTGACATACATGCGTTTCCGATTTTCCGCGAAATAAAGTTACGAGCGAGCGGTAAAAAGTGCACATCCGGTTTGTGGGGCTTTGTTGTTTTATGCCGTACCATATTATCGCATATTTTACGTGTTTCCGGAGCGATTTTGAACCGAATCTAATCGACGATTATCACTGAAACTTCCCCCATCTTTTCCGATCTTAGTTTTTCCAATGTTTTACTCGTTTTTGTGCAATGTGCACCGGGCGTTCGTTCGATTTATGACTTGCCGATTGAGTTTTGCTTGTTTTATATCGTTACTGTTTGCTTCATTTGCGATGGGCTGAGGCGCAGCGAGAGGATCGCCTCCAATCGAATGAAATTTTCGACTTCAATGGCGACGTTACACTTGAAACAACTAGACGGAAATGACTTTTGTGGCTGTTTATAAGTACCTGAACACTGAACACAATTTCTCTCGACGGTTCGAGTTTACGCTCCTTCGTCCTGCCACTTGATTCGGACAAAATGCGGGGCAATTGTGTGCGGTTGGACTTAATAAAAGTCGAAGAGGTCAGACAGGAAATATGAACTATTTTAAGTGTATTGCTGCGATTTTCGCATCAAAAATTCATTATCCTTGAAGACTTCAACCATGAATTTTTCAACTTCGATGCCTAGTTAATATTTTTCGTATGAATAGATGAAATATTTCATGTAACAGATTCATTATTGCAAATTTTCAGAAATAAGTTTTTGGGCGTTGAGTGACACAAAAATTACCCTTGCATAACGCAAGATGACTCCGAGGATAAGAAATGAATAAATTGCGTAGTACAAACAAACGTCACGTTGCGAAATCATAAATCACGGAAACAACACATAATAATTTGCACGTATGGCCGGCGCCTCCGCCAACAACATTTACGATTCAAAACATCAGCATTTCGCTTCCATCTGGCGAATGTGTTTACACGCAGAAAACCTAATAACCCATATGTATGGTCTCCGGTCGGTGGGTTGTGTGGGGGCGGCGGGTGGCGGCTGGATGACGGTAGATTCGTTAACGCCGTGTGTATAAAATAGTCGAGGCATACGCTGAAGGTGCACGTACGTCAGAAGGATACGTCGGCGTTCGCATAATTAAGGAAGTAAGGGTCTTGTAAAGATTTATGCGATTTCGGTGATAATTACACGAGTACAACACGAGCGCCCTCTGCAAATCCACATACCTACATCCAGAACCGTGCAGGACGACCCACCTCATCCGCATCCGCATCCTTCAACGCAAGTTAATATGAATGAGCGTGCGAGCACATGCGAAATTGTGTCCCGTGCCTGTAACACGATGATCGTGAGTCTTTGCCGATTAGGAAGCTCGAGCCGTTATGAGTCCGTTGGCAAGGTAACGACGCCATTTGCATTTCGCTTTTATAGACTTGTATGTGTCGCTAATAGCCATTCGGATGCATGCGGATACTTCATTCTTGTTGCATTGCGATTGCATCGGCCACTCGACCAGTCGCCCACCCCCGACCATTGGGGGTTGATAATATTTCCATGGGTTTTCCACTGGTGAAGTCAGTAGCAGCATCCGAAGCTGGTGATATACATAAATTCGAAAGTATCGTAATTATCCCAGAGTGTATATCCGTGCTCGGTTCGATGGGGGTGGCTGCTGCCGCCACCAGAACTCCAACCTGATACCGTCCTTCGGTTCCAGTCATTTCGACCATCCAAGCACGCATATGCATTCGGTGCATCATTTAAAAGTCAAATTAAACCAAATATTTATACATGTGTCCATCGTTCTGACGGTATCTCTGCTCGCTCGGGGGGCGGCTACGAGAATGGGGCAACTTTCAACTTACATTCATATTTGAATTCGTCTAATTAGCCCTCATTCGAGTGGCCAACATTGGCGGAACTTTCCAGATATTCAAATTTCATAAAATTTGATTAGAACTTGCGATAATGCAGATATGAACGCGTAGCAAAAACTTCCCTGAGGGGTTGTAAAAAATTATTGCAACTTTTGTAGTGCTTCCGATGCCTTCGAGGAGTTTCATAATTTATGCCGAAAAAACAAACAGTTCGAAAAAAACGAGAATGAGGAGTGGAGTGGGCGGAGAACGTTGGCGTTGATGGTGCGAATGCCAATTGCAGAAAATGGAACGGTTATAACAGCTTGATAGCACGCGACCACCGCTACTCGCGCATATTTAAATATTTGCCCTTATAATGTTGCACTCACTCTGCGCGCAATGGCCTCCACGCAAATATCGTGCATAATTTAAATTCAATCGCCTCATTAGATTTCCATCGAAACATCGTAAAGCGGGCATCGCCAAGGGGCATAAATATTTCAGGGTGTTTCCTCGTTTTTTCCAGCTCTTCCAAGCCATCAACATTGATATTAAACACACTTGATTGTTAGTTAAAAAATTCAGTTTGATTTGATAAGTTTGAAGCAGATTTATTAATACATTGGATTTAGGTAAGACCGGCGCCTCCGCCAACTTTTTAAATCATTATTTCATCAATTTTAAGCATTCCAAACGCTGTAATTATTTTTCACGACTAATATTTGTTTAATTAACTACATTTTTTCAGTCATTTGTTCGTTACATTAATTTACCTGACCATAAATAATTAATATATTTATTTGATTTTGAGAAAATAACAAGAAATAAGCGAAAGTTTTGTTCGCAAAAAAGCATAATTATTTCAGAGTGTTTCCGCGTTTTTTCAGCTCTTCCAAGCCATCAACATTGATATTAAACACACTTGATTGTTAGTTAAAAAATTCAGTTTGATTTGATAAGTTTGAAGCTGATTTATTTTTACATTGGATTTAGGTAAGACCGGCGCCTCCGCCAAAATTTTAAATCATTATTTAAACAAGTTTAAGCATTCGAAAAGTTGTAATTATTTTTATAGACTAATATTTGTTTAATTAACAACCTTTTTTCAGTTATTTGTTCGTTACATTAATTTACCTACTCATAAATAATTAATATATTTATTTGCCAATAAGAAAATAACCAGAATTTTGCACAATTTTTGTTCAATTCGAACATATTGGTACAAATTTTGGAACTAAAATGTAAATTAGAATGTTAATGCCATTTGATAATAATATCCAGTTATTTTCACGAAAAATTATTAAGATATACATTAATAGATTTCCATTGATGCATCGTAAAGCGGGCATCGCAAACCGGAATTAATATTTCAGGGTGTTTCCGCGTTTTTCCAGTTATTTCCAGCTATCAATATTGATATTAAACCCATTTGGTTGTTAGTTAAGAAATTCATTATGACTTGATAAGTTTGAACGAGATTTATTTTAACATTGATTTTAGCTAAGACCGGCGCCTCCGCCAAAATTTTAAATCATTGTTTCATTGAATTTTAAGTATTCCAAAAGCAGTAATTATTTTTATCAATGAAAATTAGTTAATTAACAACCATTCTTCAATTATTTATTTATTTTATTAATTTATCTACCCATAAATAAATTTGTAATCATATTTACATGAGAAAATGAGAAGAATTAGGCTATATTTTAGTTTCAATTGCAATTATTGGGATAAATTCTGGAACTTAATTGCTTCAGATTTGTTTTTCTTGTTGCTATTTTCAAGAGTATTATTTATAAAGCTTAATGTTTATCAATTCTCTCATATTGAATAGTATATTTATCATTTTTAAGAAGAAAGTCCCACGTTTCTCATATAAATCTCGCACCATATAGAAAGTTGAAGAGAAACTTTGAAAATCATGAAATTATTGATTGATAAAACTTGTTGGAATTAACTCCTAGCCTACTTTGTACTCAATGTCTCCACCGCCTTCCAACAAACTCCATTGCCGCCCCCGATATCAGCTCAAACCAAGTTTTCGCTCGATGCCATTGGGTTAAGCACTAAAAGCGAATAAATTCGAACATCTCCGAGTAAATACAACTCGAATCGGATGAAATGTGTCCAACTACCTCGTTGCTCACCTTCGGCAATCTTCCCGGGGTGCGAGCACGATGGGAAATGGGAAATGGGAAGGAAAACGGGTGCAAGGACTGCACACACAAGTGCTACCTCGGTGCACATTAATCATTTAAATTAATTCTTACATTCGCTCTTCCAGCTCGATTGCGCTCGCGACCGAAACGCTCGCTCTTTTTCGTCCGTTCGCCTCAATCGAGCGTGCACCAAACTCCCAAATGTGGTTCTTCTTCGCGACGCCCGCCGCCGCGAAAAGAAAAACAAAAAGTTCAAGTACGTTCTCGTGCCCGTTTTCCCCGCTCGCGCACGCCGTGTTATGCTTCCGCTGCTCTGCCGGATTTCCACGGGAAATGTGAAACAGAAACTCAAAGTAAAGCGCATTGCTAAGATACATAAAATTTCGAAAACAAAAATAAAAATTACCGAAGAGGTTAAACAGAAAACAACGCCAACGCGCGCTGTCGACCAGGAACCGAGATAATGTGGTTTCCAACTACTCTCGCGAAAAGCTCGCGAAGAGCTGTTAAGGTTTTACTTAAAAGTTTTTCTTCGACGCGTTCGTTTGTCTTGCTTCGTGTTTACTGCACGATGGGAATGAGTTACAAATGTTTTATAATTCATTCAGAGCATCTTATGAGCAAAATCGAAATTCACGAACACGTATGGCTATAATTCATGAAATTTAATCATTGAAGAAATATGGGTCACCAATTTGAAAGTATGCTTGATTGAAATCGATTAACAAGTTTGTAAGTTATACGTCTGTAAAGTTGTCCGGTTTCATTAAATAGAAATTCAAATTAATTTAAATTGAATTCTTGTGTTTATAGAAAGTTTTCAGACTGTTTTCTTCAATTGGAATTTATCAGGTATCCGTGAATAATTTAAATCAATTAACAGTTTATTTCAATAATTTTTTTTAACTTCTGAAAGCAGAAATATTTTAGAGATTTTCTAAAAATTGTTGGTAATAAAAGGTGATATTAAGAAATCCTTTGTAATTGGTAAAAGCTCGGAATTGGTGGTTTGACGTACAGCTTAAAGCACTCATTTGCAGCATGTTTTCTAACAGCAACACGACAACGTGTGCTTCAGGAAAGTGCGCACGACTGAAATGAATAGCTGAAATTTGTGACTAGATTATACACATGTAACAATAGACTGTTTAGTGTTGTGGGCTCGGTATTCGCCCGCGCTCGCACATTAGATTATATAGTTTCGAGTGCATAATCCCGAGCCGAATCGATTCTAATAGGCGTATGACGTGACATTCGCCAATATATCACCAAAGCGTGTCGCAATACTTACTCGCCTAGATTCGCGCGAACGCGCCGAGTGCTAGCATAAAGTGCACATGCTGCCAGGACACGATTCGTCCTTGCCTGCACAAGGAAAAGCTCGAAGGAACTGTGGGCCGCATGTGGCTGTACCTCTCTCATTGCGATTACATTCTGGGTTAATATTTCTTTGCAAATTGCAGCTGCTTTTTTGAAACGGGGTTTATTGCTCCAATTTTTGCATATTTATTAACAAACGAGTCCGCTAAGCAGGCACATTTACTTCCAATGCGCAATAAGCACTCTTGAAACACATTTCGTTAAATTTCTGGGTTTTTGCTCTCAAATCGTTGAGCTTATTTTTCAATGTGATACTCGTATCCTCCGGAAAATATCATATAACGAACGGTGAAAATCCGGGGTCGAGTAACACATGGAGATTTCGCGTTTGCTAAATATGGCGAGTTGCATTCGAAATTGCGAAATCAGCGGAACTAATTTGGGCGTAATTCGCAACTTTGCAAATATTGAAACAAAGCCAACTCAGCCACATCCATTTCGGAGAACTCAAACGCAAGCAACACATCATAATATATGGTACCGAAAACATATGCGAGAATGAACTAACTCATTCAGAAGTGCGCCTTTCGAAACGCAGACATTCGCTGTTCATTGTTACGCATTAAAAAACAACATTGTTATTTCCATTCAGTTGCCATCTGCGCGGATAAATTACACGAAATAATTGGGGGAATTTCTTCGGCGCGGAAACTTCATCATCAATGCGTAATTAATTTCGGACATAATGGTGTTTAGCCATTCAGCAGCGCATGTTGTGCACACTCGCAGAAAAACGCTAAACGAATGCAATTTAATGAAACACAACACAAACGAGGCCGCGTAAAGGAGCCTCGCGTTGGCGCACAGAACAAAGCAAAAAATAATTTTGCGCGCCCTCCATTGTGGCCGCCGCTTCCTTTCTTCATTACGCGCCGTTTCGTGTATGCGAGAGTGGATTTGTAGTCCTGGCCGTTGCAATCGTGCGGAGCAAAGAGCGCAGCTCAAACAGCGACCGGCAGCGAATGGCGAAACAAAAACGTCGAAAAAAGGACGAAACACACAAAATCCGCATCTTTCATTCCGCCAGCTTACGATAATAACAAGGAAACGTTTGCTTTTTGGAAATGTAGAACCTGGAACGATGCAAGAAGGTCTTGCAAATATTTGGTGCAGCTTACGGCCAACGATTCCAATTTGTTTATTAGCATTTGTGCCCCAGGACGATGAAAACAAATGTAATTAATGAAGAGAACTGGATACGTTTGAAAAATTAAACAATGAAATAATATTTCAAGAAAATATTTTATGAAAAATTTGTATTGTATTTGTATTGAATTTTATTTTAAATATCAGATTTCAAAGGAAACTAGAAATTATCAAATTTCAACCGTAATTTGATCACAAATTCCTGCAAAATATTCCTGGATTTATAAACTATGAAATTTCAATATTTCAGTATTTAATAAATGGCAATATTAAAATATCATATTTTCCATTTTGTTGCGTATAGTAAGGACCTTAGAAAACAAATGGAAGACAATGCAAAACGGCGCAAAAAATACCTCGGAGGAAAAATGCCGAAGAAACGTGCAACAATGGAAGGCAAAGAAAAAGCAAGCAAGCAAAACCGCCGACTGGGGAGAACTTACCAAGGTAACGCGAGAAGAGAGTATCTTTGCGGTTGCAGCCGCCAACCATCAACCTCGTCCGGGGATGGCGAGAAACTGCACAAATCGGTATAAACCAAAAGTTATTCCAGCTGCTTTTGCCGCACGCTGAAAGCCAATCCTGACGCGTCTGTCCCGCAGGGAAACGTTGATGGCTGAATGTCCTTCGAAAATTTAACATCTAATAGACCGCCAACAAGGATGAAATTTCCGCGACAAAGATCTTCGATTTTCACATCACTTCGAATCTTGATAAACTTACCATGAAAGAGGCCAGAAATCCTGGAACAGAAAGAAACTATGAGTTCATTCAATATTGGAGTAATTAATTAATAAATTGAATAATTTCGTATTCAGTAATTTAATTTTTAATTGGATATATAATGAATGAAAATAAATCCGAAAAACTGAAGCACAATGTTGTATTGATTGAATCGGCGTTAATTAGAAATAAAACAAATTTAATTAATTTAAATTAAATTTTCATGTTCTCATTGGCAGAAAAAAAAAATAATTAACGCCGAATTTCTCTGGGAATTTGAAAGACGTAAAAATACATAAAATCGAACGAATGAAACGAGGCGCCGAAAAAAGCTTCAATTATTTTCTGCTAATTAAAGCGTAAAGCTCGTTCCAATAGGAATTTGTTCATTATTCATGGACGCATTTTTATTTCCAACTCGAGTAAGTTGCTCCAATTAAATGAAGTAAGTCACTGGAGGCGGCTGAGCGCCCCCGACACACAATAAACAAGCAGTCGTTGCCGCCACCCGTTATAGATTTCACATCAGCATTTGTTCCATGGCGGCATCAGCGGCGTACGCTCTTGCGTTTCACTTCTCCGACCGTGAAAACGTTAAGTGCTCCGTAAACACAATCACAGAAGAAATTAATTACTCCAACAATGAATATTCATATTTGCCCCCGAACCCAACCACCCACGTACGAGCCCCATCACGAGTACAAACACGAGACGCAAGAACTAGAAGAAGGAGGCGGCAGGATGAGGAGGTGAACACGAGGGCGCCCTCTTGTCACCCACGCCGAACAAGGACTCGACTTTGAATTTTGTGCCAACTCATGAGTGCGGATGATTTTTCGCACCCCTAGTCTTTTCCTTAAAGACCCACTTCTTGTTCGAATCGTCTTTGGATTGTCATTACGCGATTCGCTTGAAGCGTCTGCTATTTTTTCGGAGTTTGTTTGAAATTTACGCGAAGCTCTCGAAACGACGTCGTCATTTTCGTTGGTGCTTGTCTCCAATTTAAGGTTTCCATTTAGTATCAACGAGGGCAACTGTGCGTAATGCTTTTTGCGGCTGGTATTCATACCTGTAAGCCGCCCCTCGCAATCTTCGTCTGGTTACCGATGCAGAACGTCGAGGAGCAGCAGAAGAAGAAACAATACACGTTTACGCTCGGCGAGTAATAATAATTAAATCGAGTACAATGTCGTCGTTGTTGGTGGCTGGGATCGTAATGAAAGTATTTTAATGAAACATTCGGCAATGTATAAGTAAACGAATCGAAATGACGAGCGTATTAGCGCACAACGACGAGAAATTATTTTGCAATTCTTACGAACATATAAATTCTATTTGTAATTACTGAAGATTTTATATCAAAAAGACAATGGATTGTTGTTCAAGGATGCGTAATGATTTTCAATTTATATTTTAAACATTATTTATTACTATAACGAAAAAAGAAAATTGGTATCGAATTTCAGAAAAATTTCCTGCTTTTTTGAATTTACGACGCCAATTACTCATTTTTCTAAATCAAACTTCGTAAATCCAAAGACACCATTTGGAAGATCATTAAAAAAACTAAAAACTTACGCTGGGGAATTTTGATTAGGCAGAAATTAGCGACGATATCGTAATTCAAACAAAACAGTAATTTTGGTGCTATGAAAATTTAGCAAAAAATTGAAAATTTACACAATTTCGAAGTTCAGTTGCAAATTACTCATATTTCCAAATCGAACTTTGTAAATCCAAAGTCACCAATTGAAAGATCATTTAAAAAACTATAATTTCATAGTGGGAAATTTTGATTAAGCTATAATTAGCGACGATATCGTAATTCAAGCAAAATAGTAATTTTGGTGCTACAGAATTTGAGAAAAATGACTGACGCATATTCGAAGTTCAGATGCAAATAACTCAGATTTCCAAATCGAACTTCGTAAATCCAAGGACACTATTTGAAAGACCATTTAAAAAACTTTAATTTCACGGTGGGAAATTTTGATTAAGCTATAATTAGCGACGATATCCTAATTCAAGCAAAATAGTAATTTTGGTGCCACGGAATTTGAGAAAAATGACTGACACCTTTTTGAAGTTCGGACGCAAATTACTCATATTTCCATATCGAACTTCGTAAATCTAAAGACACTATATGAAAGATCATTTTTAAAACTATAATTTCACGGTGGGAAATTTTGATTAAATTATAATTAGCGACGATATCGTAATTCAAGCAAAATAGTAATTTTGGTGACACGGAATTTAAGAAAAATGACTGAACCCTTTTTGAAGTTCGGACTCAAATTACTCATATTTCCGAATAGAACTTCGTAAATCCAAAGACAGTATTTGAAAGACAATTTAAAAAACTATAATTTTGCAGTGGGAAATTTTGATTAAATTATAATTAGCGACGATATCGTAATTCAAGTAAAATAGTAATTTTCGTGCTATAGAAGTTGATAATAATGACTAACATATTTTTGAAGTTCAGATGCAGATTACTCATATTTCTAAATCGAACTTCGAAAATCCAAAGCCACCATTTGAAAGAGCATTTAAAAAACTAAAAATTCACCGTGGGGAATTTTGATTAACCTAAAATTAGTGACGATATCGTAATTCAAGTAAAATAGTAATTTTGCTGCCAGGGAATTTGATAAAAATGACCGACACATTTTTGAAATTCGGACGCGAATTACTCATATTTCCAAATCGAACTTTGCAAATCCAAAGTCACCATTTGAAAGAGCATTTAAAAAACTAAAAATTCCTGGCGGGTAATTTTTGATTAAGCGAAAATTAATGATAAAACTAATGTTAAATAATTAGGACAAACATTTAGTCGTTTGGGCTTCTATGTGAATGACTTACTTATTGCTGTTACCAATTCTATCTGTTAGCATGTAATTTCAAGCTCATCGTGCTATAAATCCTCGGGTCTATCTATTTTGTGGCTAAGTTACTGCCAACATGGGCGTTTGCATATAAATAACACAAAGCAAAGGGAAGCGAGTCAAAAGCAGCTCACCAAGCGCATAATACTTCTTAGGCCGGCCACCGCGGCCCGTTATAACGGTTCGAAGGCGGCACAACCCAGCTAATAAAGGACTAATTAAGTCCGCCATCACGTGTGCGGTCGAAATAATTCTTTAAGATGTAGTCGAGATAGAAGTGTGCATGTTGAAATCCCTACCCAGCAGGCACCAATGTTGCCGTTGGCGCATAAACAAGTTGTACAACATTCAATTACATAATGAATTATTATTCGTGTTTTAAAATGGGTCATGAAGGATCAAAGGATGCGAGGCCGAAATTCCAATGAAAGTGTATTTCAAAGAGGCACACCATCTGGATCTGAATACCACAACGGATGACATCATTTCGAGCGGAAATTTTTGCAAAACTAAATCCGAAAGTTTCGCAAGTTGTCATTCGGTGCACTCTGCACCAAACGGTAACACTTTGAGCTTCCCCAACAAACCACTTACGTGTATATTCAGTTGGGGGCGGTGTGGCGCTGGCGGCGTTTATGCATGCACTCTCGACGAAAATACATATTTAATTTTACGAGCGTCAAGCACGAAAAGTTTATCGAGAATTGGCCGACTCCTCGCAGCTCTCTATCCTTCGACCGCCCCCATTCGCGCAGCCAACATCCACGAGCACATCCGGTTAATTCCCGCCCGAGCCGCTCGCTTCGTTTGGCGAATGATTGATACTCAACGCGCTTTTGAATTTTACGAGCGCTCCAAATTGCCAGAAATTAAATCCACACGCCGATGGCGTTTGTTTCGCCGCCGCTTCAAGATGAAGAGTCTGCTTCTTCGCTGGCTGTTGCCGCCTTCGCCGCCGGGGAAAAAGAGAAAAACTAATGGCAAAGATGAGATGAGCGTAATTACTGATACACGCACACACACACAACAGAAACGGTGTGAGGCGAGTGTACCGAAAAGCTTTTCGGCAATCTATTATGTAGTTGGCGTTGGCGGGGGCGGCAGCTCGAGTGGAGATGAGCTGAGGGTTAGTAGGTGTACCGAAACGACGTCGTTTCGTTTGGGCCGCGCCAAGTTTGCCCATATCGCCCTCCAATACGGGTTTATTATGGCTTATCTGAAATATTAAAAGTTGCTCCGCGCTGCTTTTGTTTATAGCGACCATCGGACATTGCATGCAGACTGCCAGAGCTCTTCCACTTGTTTGGCTGGTATTTTTTTCTTCTTCAGTGCTTTTGGGTTCGCGTGTAATGAATTAGTGAAGGCGCGAACTTCCCATTTGTGCGGGCCAATTATAACGGAAATTTATATCTAAACTCTTCCACAGTTTTCGGGAGTTTTATCCCTTGTTGAAGGATTTTTCCAGGATGCATCTTCGCTGGTATAAGAAGCCAAAACAGCGCAAATGTCTTGAACTATCATAACCCTAAATAATAATTACTTTGAAGGGAATTAGGCCTAAACAAAATTTAAAATTTTCATAAATGCTTCTTTTTACTTCAAAAGTTATTTGAACAATATTTAGGCTCATGGTATTAAAAATTAACATTACGCTTTTTGTAAAATCCTGGGAAGATTAGCATTATGGTAAAAGCAGTATTTATTTTAGCTGGTTTTGTAACTAAAAATAATTTGTAGACTGCATTAAATATTTTTTAAATAGAATAAAAAACAACAAAATCCTTGTTAACAGGTTCACTAGTTTATAAAATACAATCAAATCCTCGAAGCGTACATCCCAAACTAAATTTTTACCACAAAATAACGCGATGCTATGAATTCGCGAAAATCTCCATGGAAAATTCATAACGTGGTAAAAGTGTTTATGCAACTCATCAAATGAAATATTTAGAATATATATTGAGTAAACGAATTTAATCACAGGCAAAATTCCCGGTTCTTCGCGACGCTTCCAGGGAAATCTTCTGTAAACCGATCCTGAACGCATCCTGGCAACGCACTTGCCGCCTCCGGGTCGGCCTCCTGACACGATGATAATTTATTTTCATCTTTAATTCGTGGCACGGCCGAATATTAACACGAACATTAATAATTCACGTTAACACCGAACGCACGCGCCCCAGATCCTTATATATACAAAACATTTCCACGTGGTGAACGCGTCACAGCCATTAGTGGCCCAAAAATGGAATTGCCCCGCCATCGTCGAGATGAAAATCAACAGTGATAAATACTCCCACGCCCGGCAAGAATACGGCCGACGCATTTTAATGCGATTTTCCCGAAATATTTCCATTAAATTCAATTTATTTATGAATCACGTCACAGCTGCTGATAAACAGGACGCATTTCCTCAAAATATTCATAAATTTCTATTTGGCCACCTGTTCGTATCGACGCCGTGCAGATTTTCGGGAGGGAAAACTCCCGCCGCCGCCCCCCGTCTCTTGTTGGGGGGCAGGCAGGGGGCTTGTTTATGAAGGCATTAACCGCATGAGTGCGTACGATAAAAACAATGGGCTGTATGCGTACACCGGAGTTATCAGATATCTGTGACGACGTGTAGAGTGTTGTGGACTTGATGGGGGGTCTTTCGGCATGGTAAATGGTCGGGTAACGGGGTGGAAATCCACACGGGCACACATACACGAACCTGTGCAGACGACGGGACCTCATGCTGACCGTAATGAGTTGGGAAATTGTTTGGGGAAATTTGAGAAGGGAGTTTTCACACTTTTATTCCCGTTTTCTATATTGGGGTGATTTTATCGATCAAATGGATCTATTTATGGCCAGACAAGGTCTCAATCAGTTTGTAATTTCATCCATACAAATTCAAAGTTGTTTGCAATTTTCTCTTATATTTTTGCAATAACTGAACAAAGCCAAACATTTTGATTTATGAATATTTGTTTATTATTAAAATTCACTAATAACAAATAATGCATTGTGAAATTTTCCGCAACTTTCCTCTCTACTTGATAAAATTATGGATGAACGCTTCGATGGCTTTCCAATACTTGCTGACCATTCGACCACAAGAGGATATTCCCATTCGTATAATAAACGCGCTCATTGAGCTCCCTCAATGGCCACTGAGGCAACGGTGGCGGTTGAAGAGGTTGGGGGCAGCAAACCGATTCCGCTTAATTAATTGCAATCGTAATAGTAAATATTGGAGGTTAAGACTCACAGCAAACAAACGAATTTCAATTGGATTAAAGTACGGTGAACGCTGATCACAGACCGAACCCTTTTGATCGACTTTAAGACAGGAGTCAAGGGACGAAGGGGATCAAATATCACTTAAAACCTATTAAAACTGCCCCAGGTCCAAAATACGCTGATACCATCCCCAAGGCTAATATTGCACTCTAGAAGAAGTGGATGATTACAACGATGAGAGGGTGATGAGGGGGATATTGGCAATTAAGAGGAATTTAGTGTTAATTGCGCCACGCCGGGCGTTTGCAAACAGAATATAAATGGCTGATGATGAGCTATAATCTAAAACCACAACGGCGGCCGAACCGCCACCATCGTTGGTGGGTTCGGCCCTCAATCGCCCGCTCCCGGTCTGCTCGAGTGTGTGTATAAATAGGTGTGCGAATGTTGGGTGGAAATCGATTCACGATTCAGGTTTTTGTCCTTCGTGGCCTCAGAGCTGGCAGCTGAATGGCGAGCTAACAAGTCGTCTGGTATCGGTAATGTAATGAGAAACGTGCATGCTTCGAGATGCTATTAGGCTGCTCGATTGCTGCACGCTTCCTCGTGCCCTGAAGAAGCTGAAGAAGAACCGGTGAATGCACCAGGTCCACATTCAAGCCATCTCTTATCGAGTTTTATCAGTATCGGGGGTGAAATTGCCTTAAATTGAAAACGTTGTTACTTCACTGCCTTCATTGATGAAGTTGAAGTGTTGAAATTAACTTCAGCAATTGAATTAAGAAATTTAAATTGATACCTTTATGGGCAGAATTCATCTATCTAGTTCATTACATCTAGTTTCATTACAAATTACTCCTATTTCTCAAAAGATAATCTTAAAACCAACAACACCATTTGAAAAAACATTTGAAAGGCTAAAAACTGACGACGGGGAATTATGATTAAGCTAAAAGTAACGACGATATCGCAATTCAATCAAAATAGTAATTTTGATGCTATGGAATTTGAGAAAAATGACCGACACATTTTCGAAGTTCTGACGCAAACTACACATATTTCCGAATAGAACTTCGTAAATCCAAAAACACAACTTGAAAGATCATTAAAAAAACTAAAAACTTCACTGTGCGGAATTTTAATTAAGCTATAATTAGCGACGATATTGTAATTCGAATAAAATATTAATTTTGATGCTACGGAATTTGAGAAAAATGACCGACACATTTTTGAAGTTTCGAGGCAAATTGCTAATATTTACAAATCGAACTTCATAAATCAAAAGACACCATTTGAAAGATCATTAAAAATACTGAAAAGTTACGGTGGGGAATTTTGATTAAGCTAAAATTAGCGGAGATATCGTAATTCAAGTAAAATAGTAATTATGGTGCTATAGAATTTGTGAAAAATGACCGATACATTTTCGAAGTTCGGACGCGAATAACTCATATTTCCAAATCGAACTTTGTAAATCCAGAGTCACCATTTGAAAGAGCATTAAAAATACTAAAAACTCACGGTGTGGAATTTTGATTAAGCTAAAATTAGCGAAGATATTGTAATTTAACTAAAATAGTAATTTTGGTGCTATGGAACTTGAGAAAAATGACCGACACATTTTCGAAGTTCGGAAGCAAATTACTCATATTTCCAATTTGAAGTTCGTAAATCCAAGGGCACCATTTGAAAGATCATTAAAAAAACTAAAACTCACGGTAGGGAATTTTGATTAAGCCCAAAATTAGCGACGATATCGTAATTCAAGCAAAATAGTAACTTTGGTGCCATGGAATTTGAGAAAAATGACCGACACATTTTCGAAGTTCGGACGCATATTACTCATATTTCCAAATCGAACTTCGTAAATTCAAAGGCATCATTTGAAAGATCATTAAAAAAGCTAAAAAATCACCGTGGGGAATTTTGATGAAGCGAAAATTAGCGACGATATCGTAATTCAAGCAAAATAGTAACTTTGGTGCCATGGAATTTGAGAAAAATGACCGACACATTTTCGAAGTTCGGAAGCAAGTTACTTATATTTCCAAATCGAAGTTCGTAAATCGAAGGACACCATTTAATAGATCATTAAAAAAACTAAAGAATCACGGTGGGGAATTTTGATTAAGCCTAAAATTAGCAACGATATCGTATTTCAAGCAAAATAGTAATTTTGGTGTCATGGAATTTGAGAAAAATGACTGACACTTTTTTGAAGTTTGGACACAAATTACATATATTTTCAAATCGAACTTCGTAAATCTAAAGACACCATTTGAAAGATCATTAAAAAACTAAAAAGTTACGTTGCGGAATTTTGATTAAAGCACAATTAGCGGCGATATCATAATTCAAGCAAAATAGTAATTTTGGTGCTATGGAATTTGAGAAAAATGACCGACACATATTGGAAGTTCTGATGCAAATTACTCATATTTCCAAATCGAACTTCTTAAATCCAAAGACACCAGTTGAAAGAGTATTAAAAATACTAAAAATTCACGGTGGGGAATCTTGATTAAGCATAAATAGTTGACGTTTCTCTAAAAATCGTAATTAATTTTGTGCAGCAGAAATATTTGCATAACATATTGACAAATACTTCTGTCATATCTGGATTTGGTAAAAAGCTTCAAAGTAGCCATCCAAAATTTCGACAATTACATTTCCATTAAAATGCCATAAATAGATGCGGACAGCATGGAGCAAAGCAGACTAGGCTCGAAATGAATATGTATGAAAAATGTTTGGCGTGCATTCGGATGGACCCGACACTTTTAGTGTCTCTTTTACATATGTTTCATAGAATTTTATTCAAATGCATATTCAGCACTCAGATGTGCCGAGCCAGTGATAGGCAAATATTTCATCAATAAATAAAATTTGCAACAAATGCAATGCACCTGACATCTGTAACTATTAGAATAAAACCGTGTATTTGTGATTACAGGATATTTTTGCATGAAAATTTGCATACGCAATTTTCGAACGTGAAAATCATAAAATAGTGTTAGCACCTACCGCAAGCTGAATCGTTGGGCAAACATAAAGAGCGAAGACGTAGAAAATCAGTTTGAACTAAAATCAATTTGTCATCAATTTATGCAGACGCGACCGCCCCCGACGAAGCCGCCTTTCTTCACCGGATGCCCCGAGATTTTCGCCGCGTCGATCTCGGCGCTTCATTCACACATCCGCCCCCTCACACCCCCCAAAACGATATGGGATGTAGTCTGTAGATCACACACATCGAGTCGCTTAGTGCGAGTCACTTGCCTGCCCCCAATGTGTGTATGGGGCATGGGGGCGGCAAAGCAAACTCACTTTCGGATTTTACATAATAATAGGTTCATCATTCACACGCGCGGCTATAATAAACTCATGGAATTTAACCAAAGAATTTGCGCCCCTTTTTAGAATTTGTCCTATATTAGTGACACTATGTGGAAAAACGCGCTGATAAGCTTTTTCAGATTTTTGAACATGAAAACCCGGTCCGGGGTTATTGATTACCCATTAAAAACCGCCGAAAGAAAAAAAAAGATTCATGCGGGGGCCATTTATCAAGCCGCGTATTTATTATCAATAAATGAAGCCTGAGCCGTGTTGGATGGCTCGAGGAGGAATCGAAGAATAAAGGTCACGCTTACATTTTTAATGAACCGCCTTCCAGGAGCTAAATGTGGACGATTGTGGGAGTCGGCAATTAACATGAATCAGGCCAACTTTTCACTCATTCGGAAGCGTCGTATCTCTTCGTGCGAGAGACAATTGAAAAGGGTTGCGCGCGAAGAAGTCGGACGCGCATGTAGCGCATTAAATATGAATTGATTGAAATTAATTGTGTTTGCGCGCGCGCTCGACTAATCCACGGGCAATTTTCTTCGCTAGGTCGCGCCGGACACGTTTGCCTCGCTCATTTATTTGTCTTTGGGCTTTTCTTTGCTGCTCGCGCTTTTCCGTCTCGAGTCATACGCGCTGACGGCGGCGGCACCGGTGGCGGATGGCTGGGGGCGGCGGCGGCGGCCGTTGGCGTAATTGCCTTTGATGCTTCAGCATTCGAGCGTGCCCGTCCGATGCGGGCTGGCAAAGGCGGCGGCCGTGTATAATTGAATACGTGATTTACAATTACAATTGATTAATTGCCGGAGCACGTTATTGAGATTATTGGCGGGCGGTGGTGGCGGCGGCGGGTGAAGGCGGCAATCGCGTTGGTGTTGGCTGCATGCACCCCGATCTTTCGTGACCGTGCCCAAATGGATGAACAACACAACACAATACGTGTTTCGCACGCGAGCCGTCAAATAATACGCGTGCATTTACATAATTCGCATTGCTATTATGCGCTTCTGTAGCAGCCGCGATCAAAATTAATCATTAATGATAAATCATGCGTGATTATTATATTTTTGCGCCGCGGTGTTGTTAATCACGATGCATCAAACAAAGTGTCGGTGATTTTCACACAGAAAATAGATTTTCCAATCATTTTTCAGACACGTTTCAGTTCATCATGTTAAACATCTTTATTCGATTTAATAGAGTCAAATTCAATGCTTTGGTACTCATTCAAATCTAAACTAATTTACTATTATTTATGATCTCTAAATTCGTGCATTGTCCTTCTATACATTGCCGTCATTGATATCTTTTTAGCTTTTGTATTTCAATAATTACAGGGAGTTGAAAACTTTCAGTTTTGATATCGCTCATATTTTTGAAACATTTGAATTAAAGGTTTCAATTGAAATACCGTAAATTTGCAAAAGACAAATGACTTAGTTTAATAGATTTCTTATTAGAAAATTTAATCATCTATAAAATAAACGTCTCTTGATTTGAATTGGTCAAATATTTCTGAAGATATGGACAAAAGTCTGTGCAAGTCTCAGTTTATTTCGGTTTGATAAATTATGTATATTTTGATTAACTTTGTTAATGAATAAGACTTCATGATAATTTTTAGGTCACCAAGCATTTAAATCAATGATAGTACTTCCAAAAAATCATTATATTTTTGTAAGATAATTTGTGTAAAAGTTAATTGGAAATTTAATTATTTCGATGGTATCAGTTGAAATGAATCGAACACATTTTGAAGTTTGAAAGCAAAATTCATCAATATCTCAATGGTTAATTTATGAATCTAAGATACCAATAGACGTAGAAATTAATTGACAAAACAATACACTTTGATTCACTTATATTGAGATAAAATTTTGTAAAATATAAACTAATACGTAAAAAGTAACATGGAAACTAAATATCAAAATTTAAACTACCAACTCAAAGAACTTCCGGAACTCCATATATCCCAACATCTTCAGGAATAATCCTGTCAACAATGGCGTCTAACACACGATAGTGCACCGGGGGCGGCATAAAATTCTCGCCTGAAAACCCCGCCTGAAAGTCGACAAGAATCATTTGGCCCAACATGGAAATTTAGTGAAGCTCATCATGCACACTGCGCGCATATCACTTGGTGATGGCACATACTCGGCTCCAATGGCGCTCACATTGTTCCGTCTTTGCCGCCCCCGACACGGCCTTCGTTACGTATGTGCAGCAGCACGCGTGTTGGAGTGCTTTTGTTTCTCCATTTGTAATGGCTGTTGTTGTTTGCCGCTGTCTGCAAACGAACAAGAAGCCGGGAGAGGACGGACGTTTGGCCTGTTTAGTGTCTGACGCAACAAGAGCGGAAATGCTCTTCGGGACGGGCGTTCGGAAGGAATTCCGACCAAAAATTCCTGCACTCTCGCAGACATTGCACTGGTAGGCTTCACACTCCTTTCGCACGCTCTTCGCGCGTCTGTAATTTAACTTGCTGCTTTAATGGCGTCTACTTTCAGCCGCCACCCCCCGGTATCACACACGCTGAGTGAAAACTTGAATGGCGCCTGCTGAAGAGGCCTTCCGAGGAGTTTTTGAGTCCTTCAAACAGCTCCGAGTAAATTACCACACTTCTTCTTATTGTCCTTAATGCATTTCTGTCATTTTGTCTCTCGGCCGCCTCCTGCAATCTGGGGAAACTTTGGTAGACACTTTGATACCCCTTGTCAAAACGTCAAAATGTGTGTACATTACGTGAGGTTGCATTACAATTAGCTTCAGGTTCCATTAGTTGATGGCCGCGTTAAAGGACTAAGAGCAAAGATTGCAGGATTTTTGTTTTTGTGTTTACATTGAGTTGAAAAAATGCAAAATTTTTGCAAGTCTATGGTCCTGTCCAAATATTGGACCTACACCCTAATCTAAAAACAAGAAAAAGACCCAAAAAAGAATTCATGACCCAAAATTATTCAATTGGATAATATTCAAGGATAAAATTATAGCTGAAGACAAAATTGATGAAATCCTTGTTTCATCCTTATTTTCTGTATAAATTGCAAAGAATGAGCACATCGTTAGACATTGCGGCATTTCGTTTAATAATTAGGACAATGAGTAATGCGCCAATGATGGAATGACGAAGGAAGGAAGTCCTGTAATGTAATTTCCATTCAGCCCGAACCGAATGCACAATGGGGCGCATCGTTTCCGTCGTTTCCGGTCCCCCATTTGTCGCCCCCCATGCTCGCGCTGAAACTCTGTGCGCATACATGCGTTTGAATGTTCCATCAACTTATATCCATCGCGCACATGGAACAACGCGCGCGCCGAGAACTTTGTTGGCCAAAGTACGAACATTGCAAGCCACCGCATCCACACCGACAAACCAAACCAGCCAACTAGACCGCACACCGAGTTAACAATTGCAAGACAATGGGTACAACTGGAAGTTGCTTTCTATGAAAATACCTGCCATCATATTTGAAGTAAGTGGCGCGATGGGGAGAAAAAAAGCGATCAAGAGGGGCACTTGCTGGAGGTGCTTGAAAAATTGACGAGGTAATTTCAACTTTTAATGTGCTCCACGCGCTAACAACAAAAACCGTGGGACATGTGAAAGGTGCGCAATTAAATATTAAATTACTGCTTTAATTTATTTCCTGAGGAAATTAATGCGTTCAAGGACTTTATTTACTTTTCATGGGTTTCGATTTTTCATTTAAGAAAATTAGAAAAATAAGGATAAATAAATAGATAGATTTAATTAATTATTTAGGATAAAATTAATTATCCTGGAAATTAGTCAAAGTTCTTTGGGAGAAGGAAATGAAGGAAATCTTCTAATTATCCTGGATTTTCAAATATTAACTTAAATTTAAGTTTAGCCTAGATTGAATAGATTTTCCCGAGTCCTAAAAGGAAAATGAACTAATAAATTTTATAATAAATTTTCACAAATATAACATTCCAAAGAGCTTATTCAAAATAGCATAATTATAGAGGGTAGGAATTTTTATTGTTATTAAATTCTTAAATAACTAACTAGGAAATCGCAATCAGCATGAAGGGAATTAAGCTGGAATATTATTTATATCACGCTACTCGTATTAGGAGTCCTATTTGGGACCCATGCCGATTATACGCTAGAGGTTTATCAACAATCTATCGCAAAGTGTATATAAGGACTAAAAAAGTGCCAGCAAAGCCGACAAAACGCGAAACACAGGATTTAATATAGGCTAATGGACATACGTCATTACATGGCAAAACCGACATTTTTTATTTAAATATTTCCATTTGTACATTACTCGAATTGTTTCCTGCCTCATTCTTTATTCTAATGATGTAAAATTTCATGAGTTTTTGCCCCGAAACGGGAATTATTTTCGCCATATTTCGAATGTTCTGACAACACAAAAGTTGTTGCGCTGAAAAAGTGGAATGATTTTCGCAATATTTCAAATTCAAATATCAGCGAATTGCAACAAATAAAGCATCAACAATCGAACGCGTATTTGTACCCAATCTGACATTTGTCCAGCAGTAAAAAATAATAACAATTAAACAAACCGAACGATAAATCAAACAATCATTGAAAACGTATCGCACAGCGTTGTAATAAAATATCGGCGATACAGTTGAATAAAACAAGAGAGGATAAAACGCAGGCATCGATGTAGAGACATAACGATGGCGGTCGTCCTGGAAGCGGTGGAGGCGGCAGGGGGCGACTATCGGTTATCCTGTCGACGGAGTTTAATATTTAATAAATCACGCGACTCGCGCGCACAATTCCAACTCTTCTTTTACAACTTGCCAATGCTCCACGCCGGAGAAATACAAAATGTCTTTGATCTCCTCTTCAGGAGGCTCGAAATATCCTTGCTGGGATATTCACAAATTTGGAAAACGCAAATAAATTCATTTCGGAGAAGTTTGGAGGCAGGTTTGTAATGAGTTCAATTAAAATAAATCCTAAGACGTGGAGGTGATGAATTTGTCCTTCGCTTGGTATATGATATCCTGGGGCTTAACTTGGGGATGTCGTTCGCTTCCTTACTGTATTTCTGAGTGCGTCTTGATGTATACGGCCGTTTATACGCGTTTATACTTGGGGAAAGTTCAACCAATAAAAGCCCTTCATGCATTCGACTTTCATAATTTAATAAATTGTTACTGACATTTATAGTTCTGGCTTTATGGTATTGCGTGCCGCGTTCTCGTGCTGGATATACACTCACACGCACATTCCCAAAGCTGAAGACATAACGCAACATGCACGAAGGGCTTTCTTGGATTACACCGAGGGTTCCTCAAGGGGTTTAGAATTCAGTGATAAGGGCATTCTTGGAGTGATTAGAAATATAAATCTGGAATATGAATAAAAAGAAAAATCAATTAGAAAGGAATCAACGATGCAAAATTAAAGAAGGATGTGGAATTTTCATTCGTAAAGATTGATGAAGTCAGAAGATATCAAAATTTTGAATTTATTATCCTGCTGGATCTGCAAATTTCATAGTTATGAAGTTAAGATACTTGAACTCTATAAAGGTCGGGATTTACTGAAATCCATAGAAGCAAAATAATTATCCTGGTAGAAGATAATAAATTTTCCCCAAAAACCAATTATATAGTAAAACGAATAAAACCTGATATGACAAATATGAAGACATCCTGATTACATTTTGTAGTAGGTTTGTCATGTTGTTGATCATAGAAGGATCAAATCTATTTCGCCATTTACAGCCTTAAATTGCACACATCTCATTTGTCATTTGCACTCGGTACAAATCCTCGGTTCCATTTACATTGATAGTTTGTGGATCTGAGAGGATGTTAGGAATACACCTACGAACGTGTCCCCGAATAATAGTTTTCTTTACCTACGATGTCGGAAATCGTGGGGCGCAAGCTCGAATCTCAGATCCATTCCACTTTCTACAATTGGCTCCTGCAGCGTCTTTTCGTTTGATGTCGTCGTCGGTCCGTGCAGCCTAGAAATTCCAGCCTAAACGTCAATTCCGTTTAGCAGTGCCAGCCTGGACCAGCATTCCGTGAGTTGTCAGCAAATTCAGTTACGAGGACGAGGAGGAGCAGGACGAATCTTAGTGGATGGCATCGCATGCCATGCCAGACCGGATACGAACGGCTTCCAGCCGACATGCGAATTTCGATTCGTTTCGATTAACTAACTGTGCCCCAGCTGTGTGTGTTTGGAGCTTAACCGCCGCCACGGCCGCCGCCATTGCCGCCCCCCAGCCGCCTCGTTTCGTATATCTATCTAATGCCGTGTAATAAATCCGACCGAGGGGGAAGAGAGGGCTAATTAAAGGAGAGGCCGTTGTATCATCAACGATACCCCATTATTATCAGCTACATATTGAATGTCCGAACTAACAACAATAATGAAGACACCAAACAAAACGAATGATGGAATCACAAATTATAAAAAAAACATTTTGGTAGTTCTGATGCAAATTAACCATATTTCCAAGTCGAATCTCATAAATCCAAAGACATCATTTGAAAGAGTATTAAAAAAACTAAAGACTCACGCAGGGAAATTTTGATTAGGCCAAAATTAGCGACGATATCGTAATTCAAGCAAAATAATAATTTTGGTGCTATGAAATTGGAGAAAAATGACCGATACATTTTCGAAGTTCGGAAGCAAATTACTCATATTTCCAAATTGAACTTCGTAAATCCAAAGACACTATTTGAAAGATCAATAAAAAAACTAAAAACTCACGGTGCGGAATTTTGATTAAACTATAATTAGCGACGATATCGTAATTTAAGCAAAATAGAAATTTTGGTGAAATGGAATTTGTGAAAAATGACTGACACATTTTTGAAGTTCGGACGCATATTTCTAAATCGAACTTCGTAAATCCAAAGACACCGTTTGAAAGATCAATAAAAAAACTAAAAAATCACTGTGCGGACTTTTGATTATGCCAAAATTAGCGAAGATGTCGTTATTCAAGCAAAATAGTAATTTTGGTGTCATGGAATTTGAGAAAAATGATTGACACATTTTTGAAGTTCGGACGCAAATTACTCAAATTTCTAAATCGAACTTCGTAAATCCAAAGACACCATTTGAAATATCATTAAAAAAACTAAAAAATCACTGTGCGGAATTTTGATTATGCCAAAATTAGCGACGATATCGTAATTCAAGCAAAATGGTAATTTTGTTGTCATGGAATTTGAGAAAAATGATTGACACATTTTTAAAGTTCGGACGCAAATTACACATATTTCCAAATCGAACTTCGTAAATCCAAAGAGACCATTTGAAAGATCATTTAAAAAACTAAAAAATTACTGTGCGGAATTTTGTTTATGCCAATATTAGCGACGATATCGTAATTCAAGCAAAATAGTAATTTTAGTGTCATGGAATTTGAAAAAAATGACGGACACATTTTTGAAGTTTGGATACAAATTACTCATATTTCCAAATCGAACTTCGTAAATCCAAAGACATCACTTGAATGATAATTAAAAAAACTAAAAACTCACGGTGCGGAATTTTGATTAAGCCAAAATTAGCGACGATATCGCAATTCTAGTAAAATAGTAATTTTGATGCTATGGAATTTGAGAAAAATGACTGACACGTTTTTCAAGTTTGAACGCAAATTACACATATTTCCAAATCGAACTTCGTAAATCCAAAGACACCATTTGAAAGATCAATAAAAAAACTAAAAACTCACTGTGCGGCATTTTGATTATGCCAAAATTAGCTACTATATCGTAATTCAAACAAAATAGTAATTTTGGTGCTATAGATTTTGAAAGAAATGACCGACTTATATATTGATGTTCTGACGCAAATTACTTACATTTCCAAATCGAACTTCGTAAATTCAAAGACACCATGTGTAAGAGTATCAAGAAAACTAAACATTGACGGGTGGAAATTTTGATAGGGCAAATATTAATAACGATAGCTTAATTGATCCAAAATAGTAAATTTCATCCTAATTAATCTGAAATAAATGTCTTACTTTTTTGAAGTTTTAAGTACTATTTTTGCATAAAGAAAAAAAAAACTCGTAATGGAATGAACGAATGTATTTTTGGGTGTACGCTACACTTAATGATTTAATTAACTTGTTGTTGGCGGCGGCAGTTGACAAGTTGCAATTATTATGAACGAACGTGTTGTAAACTTTCGGTCGAACAAGTGCGCGCCCGAACTAGCCGCGTTTCTTGCTTCGTGTCGCATTTATTCCGTAATTTATGCGCTCCTCGGTATTTTCGACTTTTTAACTCGTCGTCCTCCGAGCTGCGCCGCCCCCAACCATGGAGTCAAGCACACACTTCACTATACCTTACCTATCCTGGCCGCTTTTCATCGCTGGCACATTGAAATTTAAAGTTTTCATTTTCTTTCATCTTGCACCCAGCCATCCAGGATGCTTCATAACCAAGAAACGGGATGGGGAGAATCAAGTTGCACTTGGTGGATGCAACGTGGAAGCTTGTTGCTTTGTTCAACACCTCATGGAAGCGCTACAAGAAGAGACCAGATGATACCATTGTTGATATTGTTGTTGTTTGTTATGCATGGTAACAAGTTCGGCATGGATGTATTGTTGATTGAATAATGAATTAGTTTCTTAATTAAATAGCTTGGTCTAGCCTGCTGCCTTCGTTACTGGATGGGGCTGGATGCAATTTAGTGTTGGTTGCAAGCTGAAGGAGAAGAGGGCGGAAGTATCAAGTGCGCCAGCTAGATTGGAATCGTTGTGTTGCGGTTTTATGAATTTCCTGCAATTTTCATAATAATTGCCTACATTTGTGCGGCTTCCATGCGAACGGAAACTTTTCTCGCCATTCTAATAAATACACATACTTCAATTATATTCACGCTTCGTGGGACATTCTTTGAAACAACAATTGGAGAACACTCTGTAGATTGTGGTCACCTACGTGACTATAAAGTTATTATGATTATTTGGGTCATAACACTTCAGTGGTGTATAATATGCAACTCGGTGGACATTTCCTGCGATGGAAATGACCGCAAGAAATGTCATAAAGTTATTTAGCTGTAACCGATTTCCTCGAAAGTGTCGCATTTGTCGTGTCTAGATCAATGGAGATTATGATTTGTTTCAATCACCTTTTAAATTGCTTCATTTGCTTTAGTTTTCACACTTTTTGCACGTTAAATATATTTCTAACCTAACTCCAATCCTGTTATCCTTTCTACTTAATCAAACAGTATTACATTTCATTTCCGTTATCCTTAAATATTTTTCATAAATTAGTCATGAAATCATAGAGGGCGCAGCTTGCATTATCCTGGAAGCACCTGACATTAGATTTTCCAAGAGCAGGTGTTAAAATCCGTTATTATACAGGACACAAACACTTAACAGCAGTCAGGACGTGTTGGATGCGTGTTATCATCGATAACCGATGATTAGGAACAACGTTGGACGCGCCATATTCGTAAACGTAATGTGAACGTGGTGCTTACATCATGCAATCCAAGCTCATCAACAACAAAGGTGCTCGTCCTGGCGGTCGTCCTTACCGAAAGCAACTAATATGGCGGTCGGCACGTACAATGTTCTCGAATAACATGCGCGCGCGCACAGAATGACAACGGGTTGCATACGCTGATGCAACGCACCGGATTAGATTTGATGGACCTGGAACACAATCAGGACCTATCTCGGCGGGCATTATTTAACCATCCTTCAGGACGTACACTGTATGCCAGCCGGCTAACAATGGACGCCATTGTCCGTTGTGCGTTGGCAGGACTGTATTATAATATTCAATTATCTATTCTCTTCGAAAGGAGCACAACCCGATAAGTTTCCAATTTGGCTCCTTGAACATCAATCCATAGAGTTGAACATGACGTTTTTCATTTTGAGGTAATTTGAAAATAAATACAACTCTGCTGTTGACAGCTGCATTTGGAAGGGACATATCTCATAAAGGATAATGTATCCTTTAAACCGGATACCTTCATGCGCAGAGATATCATCTAGAGTCAGAATTCTGGGTACAGATGCAGATTCAGTTTTAGCCTTGCTCTTGTTATTAGGTGATGGGACTAATTAGTTAGTGAGGGCAAGTTCCAGTCTCACCTGAATGCAATAATTACATCTAATGACGATTCGTCTTTGATGCTTGGCATCTGCTGGATGACACCTTCGAGCAATCGATTAATAATACCATATCACAAATTTGTCTTGATTAGTCACCTCTCATTAATGCACCTCATTAATTGGTTTTTGATTGGCAGCATAACAACGTACAGGAAATCACTTTTATTGAATTAATAAATTATGATGAATTTTATACATCTCATATCACTTTTGGTTTATGTGAAAATAATGACCTCTTATATAATTTCCATATATTTCATATTATACTGAAACTCGCCACGCTGGATTTACATGTGTATGATAATTATGTCGAGTATGAATACAAAAGTTTATGCTCGCAATAAAACACGTTATATTTTCACCCATGCATTAACAAGAACGCATGTAAACTGCGCTAGAAATGCATAATATTTACGATTTTGTTTGTTATTAAAAATGCATTAAACTGAAAGCTGCGGAAAATATCACTGCGAATTAAATTTTCTAGAAATTCAATGCCTGAATAGGAGATTTAATTAAAAGCTCTTTAGCTACTATAAAATAAACATAAAAGCATTGAAATTTCCATTGAAATTGGCTCAGAAGTTAAACTGAACGTGATATGTTTTAATGATTTATATATTGCTGCTGATAATCTCCGAGAATTTAAGAGCTTTAATCAGCAGTATGGAAAAGTAGAAATATTATTTATTGCATCTAACAATGGAACAAACGTTCCATTTCGTATTTTTTTTTTTGGAATGGGTGAATGCAATAACGAAACGAGACGTATGGAAATTCAATAACGGATTGTTGAATCTCGTGACATATAAAAATATAATTTGGGCATGTAGTCGATGTGGGCGACACTTTCGATTACATATAGCTCACACACGCATTATGATTATGATTGCTACATAGTGTTACCAACGATTTTCTCACACTTAGTGCATGCAAGCCCGAAAATAATGAATGAGAATTTGGACGCAAAAATACAGAAATAGCTGCTTGATTTGAACCGGAAAATCATAATTTTCCGAAAGGGAATTAGATCAAATAATATATCATTTGAAAGCTTATTTCATTCCACCTAAATATTTGTTAAAATAAATGTTGCAAACAAAATTTCTCAGAAGCAATTTTTAAAGTATACAAATTTAAATTTTTCTGCAACAGATTTATTTAGTTACAATTTTCAGGATAATCCAAGTTTTCAAGAGATTGCACCATAAGAATGATCAAGCAAATAGTTTCTCAAAGATTTTCTGAAATCTAACAAGTGGCTTCAATTAATTACCATATTAAATTTTAAACTTTTACAATCCGGCACCAAATTAATCAGTATTTTGAATGTAATCAGCGTACATTAATATTCATTTAAATGGTATTGCCTCGCAATTACATCATCGTCGCTAGAACCACCATCCGTAGATCATTCCAACAACAAGCGTAAGCGTTTGAGATGTCATAAGTGAAGTGAAATGCTACCACGCGAAACGGGAGCCATTGCCGGTTGATTTATGTAAATAAATCAGTTACGAGTTACGGATATCGGCTTCATCGGATTCGCAGACGAGCTTGCATCGTGCCCTATACACTCGCACTATACACTTGCATCTGTTGCTTCCCCACTCGGTATCCAGAATCCAGAATCCAGCATGCAGAATGTTTATGCGAGCATGTGTGGGCGGAAGGTATCATTAAATGAGCATAATGAGGTGCATTAGATTACCCTATAATTAATGTGCATCGCTATTCGACTAATAATAATAATAATATAGAGGGCCAACGATAATAATGACGTTAATGGTTGTATTGAGCCTTTCCAGATCTGGCAAATTAATTTCGCTTCAATGTGCTTGGATTACAGGACTTCCTGTTTGAAGACCTCGTGCAGATAGCTCGATGATATCCTTTCAGTATGATAAGGATAATCAAATAATAACAATTAGATTTGCAAACTGAAATTTCTTGTAATTGAAGTATTTTCCTAATTTTTGAATCTCAAGAAAAATTTTAATGACATTTTCAGGAGGAAGTATTTCCATTTCATAATTGCATTGCAAGAAATTAAGTCGTAATTAAGATTTTTTAATATTATTGAATGATACCAGGACCTTTTGACATTTTCCTGTTTCTATCCCAAGAATTGAGACATATAATTTAATTATAATTTGTAATTGTTTCTATACAAATTCCATGTATGTATAGATCCTCAGAATGATGAATTTCCTCGAATTCAGATAATTTACATCGTGTAGAAGCCTGTGGCAAACAATAAACGCGTCCTCCAGAGGGAATTACAACGAATTAAGTACTAATTCTGATTCGAATATCAAGCAAACGGTAATGCATATGAAATTTTAATGTAATTTATTTCATTTCCTGCTCCTCGGCCCCCCGAAAACCGGAAGCAAATGGGAACACGTACACACTGAAGTAATGAGAGGAAATCTTTTGATCTTCTCTTCCTCGAATGTTGACGCGTAAATGATGAAAATAATTAAGTGATATTTACGCTTAATTTACTCCTCGGTTTGCTAACATTAATACTACTACCAAGTGAGCCGAATTTTGACATATTTTCGAGCATTAGTACATAGGGCACAACGTAATCCGCATTAAATACTAGAAAACACCTAAAACCACACATGGTACAAATTCCCTTTCTGGGAAGTAGATATTCCTAATTAGTATATCTTTGACAAATACATTTAGAAACATTGTTTTGCTAATTAATTTTTTCTTGCTTACAGGTGAGTGACATCATGGAAAATCCTTTGTGGAAACGTCGACGTTGAAATCTCCTTGTTGGTGAGTCCCAAGCGAAGAAACTGAACGATTTCCGGTGTTGAAAGTTCAAAATCAAATTTATATTTAAATTAACCCGAGTTCGAGATGTCAAGAGGGGACAAACAAGAAAATGCGCGCACAACAACAACACACCAAGTTCACATGACATCTCAATCTTAATTCGTCGTTCTGTCTCTCTTTGTGCGCCAAGATTTAGATTGCTTCCCATTCATCTCGGACGTATCTTGTGCATTCGATCAGGAGATTTGCAGCAGACATCTTCGCAGACCGCAATCATCATCATCATCACCAACAAAACACTTCGTTGTCGTTTTTAATTCGTTGAATTGTGTGCAAAAGTTTGATTTCGGAATTCACTTCGTCTCCGACTTTAATTCCTCGCGAGTTTTCGTCGTCCGACGATGACGTTGATGATGGTATTATTATTACGTCTCTCAATTTTTTGACTTAATTGGATTTTTGCGAATTGTGGAGGCGGTTGGCACCAACGCACGATGACGATTAGCATTTTAATCGCATTTTTCACTTTGCATGCGAAACACTACTATTTCATTAACGCGTACGCGAAAAATTGCTGTAACGCACTCAGCGTGCGTGAACGTACTGAGTAACAACAATGACAGCATGACGCATGTTGCAACACGCCGAAAGCAAATCATTGGAGATAAGAGATTTGCACGAATTGCAAAAATGAGACATAGAGCGCTCTTCATCGGAGAGTAGCGAAACTTCGATTTAAGTCAAATTTACTTAAAAATCGTTTGATTAATTGCGAAAATAATACAAATGAACCAAGAATTCTGATTTCATGATGATCAATTTTTTAAGTTGGATTTTGTTTGGATTGAGGTGGAAATTTTTGTAAAATTCTGTTAGGAAAATATATTGCAAATTTATAGAAAGATCAATGATGGCTAACCAAAAATTTACTTTCCTTCTAAAAGATAGTCATCAGGATTGTACCCGAGATTCCCAAATAGTGATGTGACCAAGAAAGAGCAGACTAAATGTGTCGAAATGATTTATGATCCATGCGCTAACCGAGCACAGTTGCACTCGTGGGATTGAAGCTCTCCCGGGAAAACTGGGGAAAAAATAGTATCCAAAAGGAGCATCGTTCAAAACACACATCCCGTGAACAACGCGGCGGGAAAAACTCATTATGAGCTTTCGTCTGATAAATGGAAAAATCATATGTCATACGTGTTTTCCGACCGAATCATCCGCGGCCTTTTATTTTCGTGAATGTATCGTTTTTCCGCCCGTTTGTAATTAAAATTTCTGGCAGGCAATTTCGAAAATTAAATTTTTCCCTATTAACGCCCCCTCCTGCTGGGTGACAGCATACTTCAAGGACATTCGCATATGCAAAGAATGGCAAATGCGAAAAGTGGATCCGTGTGAAGGACTCAAAGAGAAGAAGAAATGCTTTTCACTTCAGCCCTTCTCGTCGACTATTACAGCCTCTAAGACTCTCTAATGAAAGTGCCGTTCGTCCTTATAGTCCCACATTGTATCCTGCTGGCGCTGCGCCGCATTTTCACCGTTTCTGAAGTCCTTCCAAGTGTAACTTTACATAACTTCATAAGAGAGTTATTAGAATGTTGCTCACATATGCGTCACTCGTAAGTTACAAGCACACTTCGTCCTGCATGCCACTCGAGCGCACTCGACGGCCTCCATTCCATGCCGGGATGTGTCGGGAGAAGGATCCTGAAGGACGAGCATGTGCGAAGATGGCGCTCCGAGGAAGGAAGTGCGTGCGATCCGAGGAACAATAATGGACGATAACGGAAGTCATCCGAGTACAAATTCAATGCTGAGTTGGAAATGAATAATTTATTCCGATAAAAACGACCTCGCATCGGTGGACAGGGTGATAACTATCATGTTTTCATTTAATATCCCACATTGATAATATATGCGCAACCCGAATGCGGCGCCGAAATGATCCATCACCAACGACATGATGATATTTGATTCAGGATTCCGAGCTCGTCGTTGTATTTTTTCGTCCTGCTCCTTCACATATCTAAATATATATATATTTGGGTGATAAATCACATCTGGTGCGAGTTGCACCCTCGTCCATGCGTTGACCATGTTGGGCACGCATTAGAAATGCGGACATTTTTTTTAATATGGCCGCCCGCCTCCAGTGCTTTTTTGGGCGTTATGGGCGCAGCTTTTTTACGCGTTTTATGTGTTTCTATGGGAGTTTGTCATTTATTATTACATCGTCTTCGGGATACACTGAAGCAATCATCGCGTTTAACATCTCTTCTTGGTGGCAGGACGAAGACGAAGTCCTGGGTGAATGTTTGGGGCACGTCGCCGAAAAGCGCGAGAAGGAGGATTTTGGTGGTGGAGTTTGGGGTCTTTTTAGGATTAGTTTTATGTGATGTCGTAAAGCTTTGGGCTTCGTGTTGCACATAAAGCGCATAAAAACATTTAGATTAATTCTTTACACATCAAACGCCCAAAACATGGAGGATTTTCCAAGCAGTGAATATGAAGAAATAGACTTAAATATTTATTTTTTTGGGGGTTTATCTTATATTTGAAAACCTGGGATTTATTTCGTCTTTTTAAAACATTTGATAAATTTTAGTTTAAAAAAATCTGAAAATTTGCCGCATCAATTAAGATCCCTTGCAAAACTATAAAAAGCCCAACATTTTTAAGGAGAAAATTTTTGTTGGTGGCCCGCATCTTAAGACACTCAATGTCGATATTAAATATTAACGTTACTTTATTTAAGTTTTTATGGCTACTTATGAAGAGGCAACTTTAATGCAGTTAGGCAACATTTTTAACTCGCTAAGAAGAGGGCACATCAACGCAACCGACCATGGTGAGCATGGCCAGCGAAAAACTCGTAAAAAGAATAAAAAGTAAGACCAAGATCGAGCGCAAGAACAAGAAGACGCGCTGAGTTTTATGCGCTCAAACCGTACAACATCCATTGCCCTATTATATAATTACGCAGCAGTTACTTTTTAATAGCGGAAGTGAGTGCCATCAGGATAAAAACGCATCGACGAGAAAACCGCTCCGAGAACCCGTGCGGCAGGATCAAGAAGCACTTGACAGCAAAGTTCAATGATATTTAAATTTATGTCAGCGAATCTAAATTTGCCATCTATCCGCATGCGCATACGTCTATTATCCTACATGGGATGCTATCTGATGCAATGGCAATTTGCTTCCTTTTGACTCTGTCGCGTTTCAATTGCAAGCACGATGGAAAACGTCGACGTCGTCGTCGTCGTCCTGCGAAGAAGTTCCACGCGAGTTAAATTAGATCTTTGTGCAAGTGTCGTGTTCGCGAAGAATCAAACGCGCGGCACACGAGTCCGATAAGCCCGTTTCCGGATTTGTGTTTCGTCCTTCTTCGGCATCTCGGATCCAGGATCTGCTCATCTCTTCGTCCTTGCCGTTCTACATCTTGGACTCGTGTTAAATGTTGAGTACGCGATCGCGATTGGTATGGGTCTTTTGTTAAACGCACAACTGGATGGGGGCCGGAAGTCAAGTGGCTTTTATCTTCGTCTTCTGAGAAGGTGGAAGTCACCCCAGTGCGGATTTTAACACATTAAAAATTAAATTGTTCATGTCACATCCGCCCCGTGCAAGGGAATTGTCCATGGGGGAGGTAAGGAAGAAAGCAAGCCAAGAATGGAACGAATTTATTTGTAATCTTTAATATTGCAAAGAGGCAGCGAACAGCAAAGGACGAGATTCTCACTTTAGATCTCTTCGAGGGTCGATGTTTTGGAGCTTTTGTGATTTTCTCGCTGTACTTTTCCACATTGTGTCCTCTGATGTTTTGTTCTTGTTATTTTCACGCTTCGAATGAATCCGGGGATTGTAAGAAGCTTTTTTCTAATTTTAGGTGAAACTTGAGGATTTCTGATTTATTGGATATTCAAAGAACATAAATTTGCAATTAAATATCCTGCATATTCCCAGGATAAAAACAATGAATGAAAAATTCAAGGAGAAAATATAAGAAAATGACAAATGGAATAAATGAATTATTCAGAATTACAGAGCTCTATATTTTTGAAAACTATGTGTGCATGCTCAGTGTCTATTACTACCTCATATGGTACATGCATCCTTCAGGATGTGAGGGGAACATTCTGGAATGTTGCTGCATTCCACAACTTGATAGCAAACGGAGAGACATTAGAGATCATTAGCGACTGGATCTCATTCATTCCTTGTCTCTCCATATTCGAGACAAATTGCCCAAATACATTAACAACATGTCCAGGATATCCTCATATATCTTCATTTCAAAACAAAAATTCTCTTATTTTTTCTTCTCGCCAAAAAAATTTTTACAAGTGTAAAAAATTTGCTGTGATTGCTCTGATGCGTTTCTTTTATTACCGTAATTAAGTTACTTCCACAATGAAGATGTTGATGCACTCTGTTAAAAGTCAGCGAAACCAGCAATGCGTTCTTAATTCACCGCCGTTTCCTGCCGACCGGAAGCTCTCGTCCTGGCAGCCATTACTGCTGCATCATGAAATCTCTTCTCCCCCGGATAATTCGCCTTCTTACATCCGGATGTGTTTATCAGCATATTGCAATTAATTTACGCCTTGTCATCATTATGTCATAAAATTAAAACTTTCACCACAAGCGACGATTTTTCCCCCGAAGAGTAATTGTCGTTTCCGGAGGGCACCTCTCAACCACCAAGTGATAAGAGAGTTATCAGCAAGGTGCTGTACTGATCTGCATTCATTTCGTTTAATAGCCAAGAGCAGCTGGATAAAACAGCAGGGATTTCGACGAAGAAAAGACATGAAAGTATCTTCATTTACTTGGACTTCAATGTGAAACTCTTTGGACTCTTCCTTGGACCGCCTCGATAAGGATCACCCCTTTTTGATGACTTCCTAGTCGCATCCGCGTTAATGAGTCGCTCTCATCACTCATATCGTCACCGACTAATTTCGTTTTATCTTCGTTATCCTGCAAAAACTCTCAGAAGAACCACCATGAAAAAAATGAAAGACTTGAAATATTTTAATTATGGCAACTCGGGATGGAATTCATCCTTATTGATCCTTCACGGAAGAGATTAGAATGATGGGAGCTATAATGATATTCATTCAATTTCGATTATGGGAACGTTGATGCAATTTCCTCTCGGCTTGAAATTTCCAAACGTGCGATGGGTTTTTCTTTGATATTTTGCTACCGCGTGGAAATTGTGTCGCCGGAAGACAGGGAGCCCATCAGGGCAAGCACCGAAAAAAGGGGCAAATTGTCTCGCCTCCGGCAGATTATCCTGCGAAGAAGTCGTTGGCCGCACGCCATCCACGTCCCTCAGTCTTTGTCACATACAGGATGGCATAAAATTTCACAAAACCCACAAATATGACAGTGTCCCACGTTTTTGTCCCGTGTATAAAGCAACAGTTTCGCATTTGTCAACTAGAACGAACGCGTATCATTCCAGAAGCCGGAAATTAAATTTATAAGCTGTCGCCATTTTGGGCAATTTCCGGCAACGAGCCGATGTTGTAATTAGTGTAATATCCTCGTGTAACTGTTGTTTTTGATTGTATAATTTCGAAATTAATTGTTTGTTTGGTGGTAATTGAATACTCACATCGTTCAATTTTCAATCAACCACTAAATTATCGAATAATTATATTGTTATTTCGCAAGGAAGCAATTAATTTAGCGAAACCAAAATGAACCGATAAATTGTATTTTTAAACATCAACATCCAACATAAAAAAATCCAAGAATATTTTAATAAAACAATGGAAGGTTTTAAGGATATCGATCAAAGTGAAGATGCAACAATCAGAAGATTGTAAATCAGTGTTGAACCCTCATACGAGGCTGATCTACACGTTAATCCTTTGGTCCTTCGTCCTTCCAGGCACTTAATAGTCGCAAGGACAAAACCGCCATGCGCACCCTCAATCTTACTCAGAGTTCTTCGAGAGGTCGGTTCATTCATTCCTCGCGATGCGGTGGATCAGTTCTCTAATTGATGGCCGAATCAGTTCGCCTTCGTAGTCCTTCGCCATCCGATACTAAACGCCATCGGCAGCAACAAACGCATTTACCCAAAACGAGGAAAATCCTCCCTTTAGCGCTCCCAACTGTTTCCCTCTTCTTTGGCAACTTCTTGTACTTCCTCGGTCCAAATAGCGCTGCCTATTTGGGATCTTCGTTTGATCGAGATAAAAGTTTTTTCCTGGGGCTAATCGCGCAACATCCTCGAGTTTATAAATGCAGCATGAAGGGCCTCCGGGGTGATAAGAAAAATTCACCAATGAAAGATGCAATGAAGGTAGAATAAAACGACCTGGCATTAACCCGGAAAAAAACTGGGATACCGGAAGCGGTGCAATGAATAATTAAATTGATGAATTTGGGCCGGAACGAAGCCCTCTTTTATATTTAAGGATAAATGTGGAATGTTTGTAATATTAATTTGGTTGAAGATATCGAGGTAAACCTGGAAAAATATTGATTTTTCATTGGATAATCCTACTTTAGATATAAATATCTAATCAACTAATTAGTGATTTAAAGTTGAAGCTATAGTATAATAGTTTAGTGATTCTCGCACCGGAAGTTTGTTACAAACACTTATTGCAACGTGGCTGGTTAAATATAATTAAGAAATCCGCATAATTATGATCGTACTTAATAAGTTGGATTAATTCCGGTGCTAACAACACGCCATAATAATAATAATGGAAGGAACGCCTCGGCAACAACAAACTGGCATTATGCGACGGAAACACGTCCGCTTCCGGGTTCGGCTCGACGAATTTTGCAAGTTGGAAGAACTCCTGAATTATAGAAACGCTCCGGCCGCGCGCAACATAAGGAAGCGTCGTCTGGATATGTAAAATAATTGCCTACTCAGTCCCCTTGCTTGCCGCCCCTCATCCAGCCACTATTCGGATGGGATTTCCGGATATGCGAGCGAACAACTTGTCTTGCTGCACGAAGGCGGCTATGTAAATGTAAGACGGCGGTTTAGTTTCGCGATCTGTTCAGTGTTTGGCCGGCGCTGCCGCCATCCCGGCTGGCGGCATAGACGGCAAGATAATAATGGCTTCATAATGTCTTTTAATTAGCACAGTTATTAAAGAAACGCGGCGTGAGCGCCCGCCTGATTACACTGCAGAATGCATCCATCTTCATTACGGCGGGCGTCGCGCGTTGATATGCCGCCAATTACATTCCGCCAGCAAATTTCCACACCGGCATCGCTGATATGAATGCCATGGAGGCGGCTGGGTTGGTTTTGTGGCGGTGGCGGTGGCGGCTAACAATCGCTGGCGATGCGTGAGGAATGGGAGACCAAAACTTGCTGCCATTCCAGGCGTCAACAATATGGAAACTTCAAGTAAATAATGATTTTTCTTCTGAGCATATTTCACTTAAAACTTGAAGGGTTTTAATTCCAAATTTATTTACCATATTTTCACGAAAAGATTACGAAAAGATAACGAAAAGATCCTAAAAATGCAAAATTTTCGCTTTTTATCGCCTCTTTAACTGCGAGTAACTTTTAAACGGCTCGACCAATTAAACTAAAATTGGAACCAAATTGTAGGTCTTGATGAGTACTTTCCAAAAATTTATGGGTATATGCCCTTTTCGTCATGGGGCGACCAGAAATCGCGTTCGAAGAAAAAAATTTAAAAAAATATTTGTAGCGATAAAAACGATATGAAATTCTTAAAATCGCTCGAGTTTTCTGAAATTTTCATATCTCTGGAACTACTGGATCGATTTTGATGATTCAAACGACATTTACAGTATTTCGACGAAAAAATAACATTGGTCATGGTCCCGAATCTGTCCGGGACCCGGAAATACCCGAACCAGAAAAATGGGGTCCTAAAAATGCAAAATTTTCGCTTTTTTTCGCGTCTTTAACTGCGAATAACTTTTAAACNAAAATTTTCATATCTCCGAAACTACTGGTTCGATTTTGATGATTCAAACGACATTTATAGTATTTTGACGAAAAAATAACATTGGTCATGGTCCCAAATCTCTCCGGGACCCGGAAATAACCGAACCAGAAAAATCGGGTCCTAAAAATGCAAAATTTTCGCTTTTTTTCGCGTCTTTAATTGCGTATAATTTTTAAACGCTTGGACCGATTAAACTGAACTTGGAACCAAATTGTAGGTCTTGGTGAGCACTTTCCAAAAATGTGTGGGTTCATGCCCTTTTGGTCATGGGAAGAGCAGAAATCGCGTTCGAAGAAAAAATTCGAAAAAAAAGTTTGTAGCGATAAAAATGATATGAAATTCTTAAAATCGCTCGAGTTTTCAAAAATTTTCATATCTCAGAAACTTATGCACCGATTTGGATGATTCAAACGGCATTTATAGTAATTTGATGAAAAAATAACATTGGTCATGGTCCAGAATCTCTGTGGGATTCGGAAATACTCGATCTTGCAAAATGCGGTACCTCAAAACGCATAACAATAACGTTTTTGGTTTTGGCTTCGCCTCAATTTGCCCATTCGCGTGCGTGTGCAACAACTTTGGATTTGGAGGGTTGTTGCTCATTTAGTTGCCCACTGCATGCTCGCTAAAGCACTAAACACCACTCGCATTTGGTGTCTGGTGTGCACGGTGAGTTTCATACGCTGGGAAAACTCGCGATACGATCTAGTAAACCAACTGTCGCCTCGTTCAATCGCGATGTGTTGTTGCTTGGTTGTTGGTTGTTGCGTTCGGCCGTTTAGCCGCAATCGAGTAACGCAACAACTCGATGCAATTTCAGATGGGGAAAAACGCGCACTTAAATCTACATACACACACGTGAATAAATTGTAGATGCTCGTAGATAAAGCTGGCGTTTTCGTGTTGATTATTGCACGCACACTGCCGAGCTAAACGCACTTAATTGTTTCGCATGTTCAGCCTTCCTTGACTAGAAAATTAAATAATATTTTGATCCGGATCTGATTTCCGCTCTTTTGTTTTATTATCCGCGCTGTAAATGAGGAAGAAAATCATTTCCAAAGTTACAAATTTCACAGTCACAGATCATTTATTTGGCGAAATTCTTCAATTCATCGATTGATAACAAACAAAAACTCATTCAAAGTGTACAGTAAGAACAAAACAAAACAATTTCAAAAAGAAATCGTCCAAGAAACCATTAGCGAGGGTCCGTATCGAATTTAATTAAAAATTTAATCGGATACAATACAATCCGGAGTAATTAATCGAAGACGGTGTCAATTTCCATTGTTGCCTATGGTCGATAATGATGCAACCCACAGTGCACGACGAATAATGTCCGCTGTTCTTTACGGATTTTTCCGAACGGAAAAAATGTAATTAATGACAAAGTAATCGAGCAATAACGCGATTTGAATTGAATTGTGTGCGAGCGCGAGAAAAGCCATTGTTTACTTATTAATGAAAAGCAGCCATGTTCTATTCGATTGTTGTATATCGTACTTGATTTGTCGTGTAGGAGGTAAATATCGAGGCTAATTCAATAATTTAAAAGCAATCATGAGCAATCCGGGGACAATCCCCTTACATCTAGACAGCACACAATACACCATCGCAAGTGTTGCCTGCTGGGTAATTCGTGTCAGTGAGTGTTTGCGTTCAATGTGTTGCCTACGCGCAACAAATGCGTTCGTCCATGGGGTGAAATTAAATTGTAAAAATGAAAGCCGAACACGATTCATTTCGATTGTTTCTTTGTCGATGCGTCGGTTTAATATTAAAAACGATATCAATTAAAATGACATTAGGAGCGGTTACCGCAAGCGCGCGTGCGCACGTGATTAATGTCGTTTCGTTAATTATGCATTGATTGTTTGCTCAAGTTTATACCAATCAATTTCAGTGTACGTTGTACACGAATGCGTATTGGAATTGTCGCCCCAACGTTGAACCGCATTAATTTGGATTTGTTTTTTGCGCACGTTAAGTTTTTTTTTGAGTTGTCAACTGTCATTGCTCGCGGTTATGGGCGCGTCCGCCTGCCGCCATCTTTGGTGGCGTAATACGTTAATAATGATGGCGTTTGAATGTGCACCCTGCAGCTAGGAAGCGACAATTCCAAAGCTACACATACAGATGGAGGTTTTTAATCGTAGAATTAAACATTTTACTTCGAGGAATGAAACGATTTTGTCGATTACTACTGAACGCTCCTGCGACGGTGCTGCCGCCCTCGGGGGCTGGGACGAAAAACGCCAACGATTGCCACAATATGTGTAATGCATGTGGCTAAGCTAATAGCGATTTAATCATTTCCACGCAAGCGCATCATTAACTTCTTCTTGTTGCGACGAGTTAAGCGACAAAAATGGCCGTAATTTCTGAACGGTTGGTCCAATCACGATGAAATTTTAATCTGTCATAAAATACACTTTGTTAATCATTCTGACTTAATTTTGTTGAGTTTTTCCAAAAATTAACGAAGTTATAAAGAAAATTTGAAATGATTTGTTTTAAGTCAACAGGTTGTTTTTGTTTCTTCATCAACTTTTTTGTTTTGTGTCCAAACTATTCGTGCTAAGGAAAATCCAATTGCAGATAATTATTTGCAATTAAATTCTTTATAAATATCTTTCAACGGATTTAAAATTGAAAATTTAGTTTCGTCATAAATTAACTTTAAATAAGCTATTATGTTTGATACGCTGATTTTAACAAATATTTTTCAAACTTCTATATTTCAATGATGCAAAATAAGATTCGATTGGCCAATGACATTTTCAGAAAGGTGATTAAATTTTCTACAAAAAAGTTTTCGAATAATTAAATTTGCGTTACTAGTTTGAAAATTATAGTCGAATGAAATTTGAATAAGAATTTTGAAAACTTGTTGGCAAAAGTTAACTCTGAATTTGATTCATTTGCGTTTGCGCAAATTACTGCACCGCTATTAGTCGATAGAGTAGATTGCATCTACATGACTTAAGTCAACTTCATGAAGAAACAAAAAAATCTTAAGTGACTTAAGCCACAATTATCATGGACTATCATAAAGTTATGAATGAAACCGGAGATTTTTTTCTCCCAACATTAGTTTAATAACTCCGAAATGAAATGAGACTTAAGTGGACTTAAGCCTCAATGCGCACAGCTTATACTTTAGGCGAGCAGTGTTTTTGTGCGTCTTGCAGCGACGCAGACGCAGCAAATAAATTGATGCCTAATCACGGATAATAGCAGTACTTAGAGATCTTGGAGAGTCTGTTGTCTTTCAATGACTCGACGTATTTATTTTTTGCCTCCACCTCCTCCTCCTCCTTCTTCTCTGATGTGACTTAAGACACATTGCACACCAATGTATCATTTGCCCCTATAATCGCCGCAAATTACACCTTGCCGGTGTCCATCATCGTGGGGTGGAGAATTAAATGTCATTTAATAGGACTTTTTTCGGATCGATTTTGTCGAAT
>JARJDZ010003092.1:0-14958 GCA_030264555.1 Aleochara sp. GC000083
CGTCTTGCTTTTACTCGGCTTTAAATTACTTTACGTCCGTCGTAGAACACCATAATAATAATAATGATAAAAGAGGGCCGTGGCATCGTGCAAGAAACCCGTCTCCGGTTTGTATGGAATGAAGAAGGTGTGGGGGGGGGGGATAACACGATCAAAAACACTATTACATTACATCCGAGCGCATCCTGCAAACCGGAAGCGTGTTGATTAATTATTTGCGGGCTTGCGGGACGCAATTAGTGCCCAATTACACGTTTGATCCCTGCCTGTATAACACACACGATGTATGGTTGGTTGTCGCACATTCACTCATACCCCGCGTGTTTTGTGTGTTGCAGAATCTCAAGAATCAGATAATGACGACCAATCTCTGGGTGGAACAGGTAGATAACACTACTCTCACGTTTTTGCTAGCCTGGCACCCACATTCAATGTGAATAATTTCATCACGCGTGTTGTGTGTGCTGCCTACAGTCCTGGTACGACTATAAACTGCGCTGGGAGCCGAAGGAGTACGGTGGGGTGCAGATGCTGCACGTCCCATCGGACCACATCTGGCGACCCGACATCGTCCTCTACAACAAGTAAGTCTCAGACGCCTCCCACCATTCCGCCCATCTTTTGGAGTCCACGCCCCATGCCCAAGCTCCGCCCACTCCACCTCTGCCATCTCGTGCACTAATTGATGTATTTTACAAGCCATCTCTTTGTTGTGTTTTACTCGATTACTACTCTAATGTGTTTTTGTCATCATCGTTTTACCCATCTTTCTCTTACAATTTCCCTTTCGATTAATCAAATGAATGTGAACGCACAAAAAGGAAGACAAAAGTTCTTAAAAGTTCAAATTCAATTTCAACCCAATGATTGAATTGTTACATTTCCCGGGAGATGTCTTAAAAGCTTAAAGAATTTCCAAACGGCTTGAAATTTCTGTGGCCACGCCTCAGCCTTTACTCACAGCGTATATGATTGGCTGCTCCCCAATGAGCTACGTTCATTGGCTGCTACTCATAGTTTGGGGTTGAGTCTCATGACGTAGCCACGCCCCTCCGAATTGATGATAGGGGTTTTACCCCTTTTTATATAATTTCAACGCCTCCCCTCATTCTGATTGGTTACCCAACAGGGTTGTACTTGATGATAGCCAGGCCCTTATGATTTTTTGATGGTATTTCGCTTACCACACACATTTTGGTTAAAAACACGTAAAAATTTCAGTTAGTTCCAATTGCAAAATAACATGTGCACTATCAGCATATTGCATTGCGTATCCTCGTGTAGATTCTGGCAATAATGTAAACTTGGTCGACGTTATCGACGCGCCTAAAATACCAATCGTTATTTCTACACCAGCCATTAACCTATATAATACGCGCACAGCCTTAAAACGATTACTCCACTTCACCGAACGTTTAGTCAATTGGTAGCATTGTTAATATCGTTTTAGGCATCTGCTATGTTTTGGCTAATATTCATCAGGTACGTTTTCCAAAATTTCTCATCTTGAGTAGTCTTGGTTGCATAACCATCACGGCTGCAGTAGTGTATACCTGGTTGCATACCGTTTTTAGTGTTGCCCTACATAATGGAGTCTGTGAAGCGAAAAATATTACCAAATTTCCGTTCGGCTTCCGGTTCGCTGTGGGTACCTCAGCCTACCAGATCGAAGGTGGCTGGAATGCGAGCGGAAAGGGTCAAAGTATCTGGGATGTGGCTACCCACACTCCAGGACGTATCGCAGATGGCTCCACCGGCGACGTCGCCTGTGACTCATACCACAAGATCGACGAAGATGTCCGAATCCTCTCGGAGTTGAAGGTCAACTGTTATAGGTTCTCCATTGCATGGTCGAGGGTGCTGCCATCTGGTATGCGTAACTCACTGAATCAGGCTGGGGTAGATTACTACAACAAATTGATCGACGCGCTCCTTGCGGCTGACATTGAACCAATGATCACACTATTCCATTGGGACCTACCTCAATCCATTCAAGACCTTGGAGGTTGGACCAATGACTTGACAGTGGAGTTGTATGTGGAGTATGCGGATGAAATGTTCCGGTTGTTTGGTGACAGGGTTAAAACGTGGGGTACCATGAATGAACCCGCCAACTATTGTCAGTTTGGGTATTTTAATAGTATGGCCCCTTATATTAACAGTTCGGGAATTGGGGACTACTTGTGTGCGCATAACATTATTCGGGCGCATGCGCGTGCCTACCGGTTGTATCACCGGAAATACAAAGCTGCCCAAGATGGTCATGTCAGCATCACCTTGGATAGTGAATGGATCGAACCAGAGAACCCTGATTCCCCGGAAGATGTTAAAGCTGCTGAAGTCGCATTAGAGTTCCATGTAAGACCTTCAAGTGGGTTTATAGGTTAGGGTTGTGTAATGTTGATATTTCAGTTTGGTTGGTTTGCATGGCCCATTTTCAAAACGGGGAACTACCCGAAGTCGATGCGGAAGCAAATTGCAGCCAGGAGTAAAGCCCAAGGGTATTCCAAATCAAGGCTGCCCAAATTCACCCGGGCAGAGAAAGAGATGATCCTTGGAAGCTACGATTTCCTTGGGTTGAACCACTATTCAACCCAGATTGCCCGGTTTGACAATCAAACTGCCACCAGGGTACCATCAAATGATAACGATAAGAATTTAGTGACGTACCGGAACTCATCATGGACCATGGCCAATGGTGGCTTCAACGCGGTACGACCCATTAGTTTCTATAGGTTGATCATGTGGGTGGGGAAGATGTTGGGCCCTGACGTCATGATCGCAATCACAGAAAATGGATACAGTGGGTTCCCCGATGAGACCCTCGAAGATGATGATCGCGTGGACTACTTGAAAGGTTATGTCAGGGCTCTTATGGATGCTATGAATGATGGGGCTAATGTGATCGCATACACCTACTGGAGTCTTATGGATAACTTCGAATGGAGTTCTGGGTATACCGCTAAATTCGGGTTGTACCATGTTGATTTCAATAGTCCCAATCGTACGAGGACAGCGAAGAAATCCGCAGGGGTTTTTAGAGATATCATTCAACATGGGGTGATTGATTGATGGTACCCCTTTTGTAGGCTCTACATAATAAAGGATAACAATAGATAAAAGTCTAGGGTTGTTGTATTATTTGAATTGTGGGTTTGACAATCAAAATTTAGGGACAACATTTGGTGAGGGTGATTTGTTGACATGGTAGGTTAGTAACGATGACGACGCCCTCTATGTTGATATGGGCGACCTCTATGTCGATGATGGCGTTGTTCGAACCTTAAGTGTAGTCGGTCATCAGTTGATGTTGAAGAGGTATCCCATTTGGGCATATATTCATGTTGCAATTTGTGGACCTTCCGGGCGTAGTGTTTCATCTTCCTGCTTTCTTCCCGACACAACTCATCAAGGTCCTCCAGATGGTTGTAAGTATCAAGGTCCATTGGTATGGCTACAAATAGAAAAGGATCATTTGGGGCTTTCCTGGTGTGGACCTCTTACAAGCTCGTGATTGGTTGAACATGTTGAATGCGTAGGGATCACACAACGAGGGGGACACAAAACCCAATCGATGTACTGCTGGAATGTAGGGGTTCATATTCAAATTCGGGACTGAACCCCACATTGGAGGTACCCCAAATGGGTTAGCATGCATATATAACGGATTCTGTAATTACAACGAGATGTTAGAAACACTTTTAACCCATTTAACTACTACCTGTGGTGGTATCAATGGTTGGGGATATTGATGGTACCCTTGAAACCCCAGATTCTGATACAAATAATTGGTACGACAACGCGCCAACTCCAATTCTTCACGTTCCCTCATCAACCTCTCCCTTAAACGTTTCGCAGATCTTCGTATTCGATCCGCTTTGTCCTCCAAATTGCTGGTGGGTCGATGGTACCTTCTATGACCTTTGTCCTGGTACTTATCCCTCGGGTCACATTCACGTTTCGTATGTATGTCTTCATTCCTTTCGGAGTCACAAAGCACTGATGACTTGCATTCCGGCAGCAGGGGCAACCACGTGGTCACCTCTCTGGGACCGGTCCCCGAAGTGGGCACCCGATTGTAGGGTGTAGCATGGTGCATATCACTGAAATTTTCAACCCTAACTTATACTACAAATCAGCCCGAATTTGACAGACTATGGTTTTTGAAATGACATTTATTTGAGGTTTCAAGGAGACGGGTCATATGTTCGATTGACCCGCCCAGTTTCTATAACATTTCGGTAAACTAATGCGGATTTTCGGGCGGTTCGGGTTCGTTGTGGGTCATTGAAGTCTACCTGGTACAAACCAAACTTCCTCCTGAAATCATATTTGTTAATTTGGAACACCACCAGACCTAAGGGACCTAAGGGCTTACGTGTATCCACTGGACCATTCAAAGTTGTCCATTAGAGACCACCAGGTGTAGGCTTGTACGTTGACCCCAAGGTTGATAGCATCCAAGATGGCTTCCAGATAGGAATTCAAATAGTCCACTCTATCTTGATCGTTGAACCCTCTATCGGGGAAACCGCTGTACCCATTTTCCGTGATAGCTATCTGAACCTCTTTTCCAAAGGTGCTATCAACCCAGAGGAGCAACTTTCTGAGACTTTCAGGTCGTATGGTGAAACCTCTCCCGGAAGAGTTCCGCCATGTTGGATCCAAGGTCTGAGTGACATCCCTGTCATTGGCGATACTTGGTACCCCATCTGGAGGACCATTGGTGAATGTTGTTAGGAAGGTTGCATAATGATTAAGTCCCAGAAAATCGTAGGATCCGTAAATGTAACTTTTCTCTTCTTCGGTGAAATGTGGTAACCTCGATTTGGTAAACCCTTGGGCCTTGCTTCTAGCATCAATGCGTCGTCTCATAGATTCGGGGTAATCCCCGGTTTTGTAAATGGGATAAGCAAACCACCCAAACTACAAAGAACCGAAAAATGGTTGGTCATTTGTCATCAAAACTTTAGAAGGTACCTACGTAGAATTCAAGTGCAACTTGGGTTGCTTCCCAGTCACTTGTTGAAGCGCCATCTAGCGGTTCATTCCAGAAGCTATCCAATGTAATTCCCACCCACCCCTTTTGCTCCGCCTTGTATTTCTCTTGGTATAACCTGAAAACCTTCGCATGTGCTCGGATGATATTATGTCCACACAAATAACTCCCCACTCCTGGGCTCAACTTAAATGGGGCAGCCGTCCCAGCATACTGACAATAATTCGCCGGTTCATTCATTGTCCCCCAAGTTTTAACCCTATCCCCAAACAAATCAAACAACGTATCCGCATAATCTACAAAATGCTGGATCATTATATCATTGGTCCATCCTCCAAGATCCTCTAAAATTTGGGGCGTGTCCCAATGGAACATAGTCACGACTGGCTCCACCCCAATCTCGATGAGGCGGTCTATAAGGCGGTTATAGTAAGCAACGCCCTCTACATTGATAGAGTTCTTCATCCCTGTGGGAAAAATTCGAGTCCACGAGATGGAAAAACGATAACAGTGAACTTTAAGGTTTCGTAGCATCGCGATATCATCCTCTAGTTTGTGGTAGGAGTCACAGGCGATGTCGGCAGTGGAGCCATCTATGATCCGCCCTGGTGTATGACTGGCTGTATCCCAGACGCTGACGCCCTTTCCACTCTCATTCCACGCCCCTTCGATCTGATGGGCGGAGGTAGCAACGCCGAAGTTGAAGTGAGCGGGGAAATGAGTCAGATTCGTTCGGATGACGTTAGATGTCGCTAACGTTACCTCCAAACTGAAAATTATCGTTAAAGAGAGTTTAGATCAGATGATATAAAATTACCACAGAAGAATGAATGGAAAGATTCGACTCATGTTTTGGCACTTATGGAAGGAAAAAAGTGAACTGATTAATTTATTAATTGGGACGAATTTATATAAGAAGTAAATGGAAATTAGCATATGGTTTTCTCGGGTTGGGAAACATTTCCGGGAGCATTAAAATAAAAATGTTCCATTTTCGTGCGCTTATCGCGTCGCATAACATGAATAATTTAGCGTAACATATGCAATGCGCATAGCGAGTTAAACGACCGTGAATTATTTGCAAACACCTAAATGTTGTAATCTCCCCTCCCCCTCTCTCCTCTCCCACTCCGTGCTCGTGGAGAATGTTCGATAAATGATAACATTCATTCATTTCGTTTTTTTTACCGTCTGACTGGATTTTCCCTGCGAAATTATTTATCGGCGAATTATGCGAGCAACAAATCGTTGTGCAAATGACACATTTTGTTGTGTGTTTCATAATGGAGATATGAAATTTGTTCATATTTAAACAATCGACTGAGCATTTTCACTCATCCGGATGCACGTTTTCAAATTCGTGCGAATTTGGGTCACTTCCGGATTGTTTATCCGGACGAGTCATTGATAATTTGAAGATAATTAAATTCGCGACGCAATGATGCGTACATTATTTGTTTATAATGATTTTACGAAAATATACAGGGTGTTGAAGATCTCAAAAAAATTTGGTTAAATTTTGGCGGGAAATTCAGGTCAGTGATGACTTTTGTAATCCGGTAATGCCCGGGAAGTTAATCCTCGACGGAGTCAAACCGGAAACTTGACATGCCAACGCAATTAATTAGTATTAAGCGCGTCAGCTTCCGGCGAGCGTTGCATAATGCGAGTTTGTCGAAGTTGTGCGCAACGAGCGGGCCGAAATTATTAATCTGACCACTTGACAATGGACAACTTAGGTCCTCTTGCCGCTTCCCCCCACCACCTCGGCACTTTCCAAATTCACCATTTGCAATGCACCGTGCAATTTTGAGGTTACCGCTTTGTAGACTTCTCACGAAGGCAGGCGTTATGCTAATTTGCGGGCCCCGAGTGAATATTCGCCACTCTAGTTAAATATCGGATAACCCTCAGGTCGGCGGGGTGTATGCAACCCAATATGCACGACATGTTACGCGCGCTGCACGACAGCGGCCCCACAATGCTGTGCGAATCGATACGCTCGGGGGCCGCCTCGCAGCGCGCACTGCGATGATAATGCCGCCACCACATACCCCCTCCACACACACACACATTCAGAAAGCATGGAGGCGGCAGCGTGGAAGATACATTCGTTTCGTAATTCCCCCTGGAGAGGTCTCTGGTGTGTGTGTGTCCACCATCCCCAGTGGCAACGAGAAGTCATGCGGGCCCACTCGTTCATCTATCAATGACTCCATCTATCGGCCACGCCATCAATCAATCGAGCCCCCCCACCTTCACGTGCCCGATATTTAAATCTGTAGCGTCATTAAGGTCCTAAGAAATGGGCAATTTGTGCTGATTTTCAAAGGTTCGCCGAACTCGGCGCAATTAATTTTGCATATTTTTACATGAAATCTCCATTTGAAGTCAGGCCCGGATTTATTTGCTTAGTCATCATGATTTAATGACTTTCCGACATTGTCATTGTTANTCGCCGAACTCGGCGCAATTAATTTTGCATATTTTTACATGAAATCTCCATTTGAAGTCAGGCCCGGATTTATTTGCTTAGTCATCATGATTTAATGACTTTCCGACATTGTCATTGTTGAATCATAAAAAAAACGGTAAAGGTGTTCCATTATGTTATGCAATCAATAAATCCCTTAGAGAGGTAGCAAAAAGATTTTCAAATCTAAATATTACCGTATTTGCTTTTGTCGTTTCCTTGCGCGAATTGACAAAAGGTGCTTTCAACTAAAATAATACCAGGATTTGCGCGTTTCCGCTTTTCATTCCGGCTGAAAACTTAATCCTCGTGAAATGGGTAGCGCCATCTATGATTCTCAACATCAACCACTCAACGTATGGCTTTGTTTGTTCCTACGTGACTTGCATAAATTCTATTTTCATAACAATTAGCGAAAATCCACAATAATAATAATAAATGACTATTTGTTCGGGAACAATTAAGCGAAATTAATTAGTGAACATAGATTGAAATTTGTATATTTAAACGATGACGGCCTCATTTGTTATTTGTTTACGTGTCATAACCTGATTTTAATTTAGTTTTGCATTCACCACAACAATTTCCGTCCAAATAACAATTCTTCCTGTTCGTTGGGTTGCCTACTTCATTTTTTCGAATATACAGTCTGTCTCGACTTTTTGTGTGTCCATTTTATAGGTGTCACTTGTCATCCATCAATTCACTTCAACCCTTGAAATCCCCTAAATTACCACTAAATAAAATATTGCTAACTAATTTTTATAGTAAAATAATAATTAAGTTTTGTATTTGATCGAATGACCGGAATGTATGTATGCATTTTGCCATGTCATGGTGCGTCATGGGAAACGGCCGTGTAGCGCCATCTACTATCATCTAGGAAAAAAGCGTCCGCCGTTTGTTTTCATTTCTCTTTCTTTGTTGTTGGCTTTGTGTTCTGTTTCGTTTGTGAACGACGGCAACTGTCAATGCATACGCGCCATGTGGCGCCCTCTCTATTCGAATGCATTGTACCTAACATGATGATGTCAAAAAGCTCCCTCTGTAAACGAAAAAAAAACAAACAAAATGTTGCGGTTGCTGGCCGTTGGCGGACGTGTGTGTGATTCCTGGCTGTTTTCGGATGCGCACGCGCACTCGCTCGCAGCGCCGACGGCAACTTCGAGGTGACGCTGGCGACGAAGGCGACCATCTACCATCAGGGGCTCGTCGAATGGAAGCCGCCCGCTATATACAAGTCGTCGTGCGAGATTGACGTTGAGTATTTTCCGTTCGATGAGCAAACCTGTGTGCTCAAGTTTGGTAGTTGGACGTATGACGGCTTTAAGGTAAGAAGCCACCCACCATCCACGCCCACTGTCTCCGCTCCGCCCACTCCACCAGTCACACGCCAGCACCACGTCTCCCACCCCCACTGATCGCCACGCCTTCGACTGCGCCATTCGCTGGCCGCGTCACGCCCCTACCATGACAACCAATCACGTCTCGTTCGCTCCCGCCTACTATGTATTGCTCACTGGGCGCACACTCTGACAATCATCATAAGCTATAAGTTACGTTTTGGTTTCTCTCTTTCTCTCTCTTTCTCTTCTCTGATTGGTCTATGATATCCACGCCCCAATCCGAGTCCACGCCCCCATGTTCAAAGCCAGAGCACAAATACATGATGCACACTGCGATATCAATGTTAAACATAATCTAATTAAATGAAACAAAATAAACAAATTAAGCGTAAATAAGCAACTAAACTAATAAACTCCGATTTTAAAAACAATTCTAACGCAATCAAAACTAATTATTGTAATTATTGTAAACACGTATTGTAAGTCTTATTTCTATTGACAGATGACATGTATATGAATGTTACCAAGCACCATGTATACAGCGACACTAACGAATGCGTGTACGTATGGTTGCCTACCAGGGTGTGAATGCGTGCGTGCGGACAATTTTGTTCTTCTTTTCTTTCTCAGTTTCTCTCTCTTTCTCTCTCTTTCTGTTTCTCTCCATCGAAGCGTAGCCGTCTGTCGTCCGGCCATAGGCGTCGCTGCAGGCGCAGGGCGTGGCCACGTCATCCCACGAGGCGGGGCGGTGTCACGCCCCTCGAGGCGCCGCCCCCGATTGGTCAGCTGTCAGCGTCGGCCACCAAACTCAACCAAAAAAACGTGTTTGTGTTTTTCTGCTTCTGATTGCAGCGCCGACGGCAACTATGAGGTGACGCTGATGACGAAGGCGAACATCTACTACAGCGGCCTCGTCGTCTGGCAGCCGCCAGCCGTCTATAAGTCGTCGTGCGCAATTGACGTTGAGTTCTTTCCGTACGACGTGCAAACGTGCGTGTTGAAGTTAGGAAGTTGGACCTATGACGGGTTTAAGGTTCGCGCCATCTACACGCACCCACACAACACACACACTACCCACTCATCAGGTGTACCGCACTTCCAGCCACACGCGCATTCAAAGATGGCTGGAATTGTGTATACCTCGTCTAGCGATACGCTCACATGCGTACTTTAAGGCATAGTGCTGCCCTCTCTCGGCGTCTGACTGAACTAATGCGCGCTGCCCTTAAAGTACGCAACCACCATATCACTATAATATACCGAATGTGTACATAATTTAAATTACGGAATGCGAAGCAAGATCTTAACCGATTGACAATTAATCGATTGCCTCGTTATTGATTATTGATTAATGGAAGCAAGAGCAACAGCAACCAATTAGAGAACGCAGCTATCTTATACTCTGATGTGTGTAACGTTCATGATTATTATTATTATTGAGCTGTTGTCGCATATATCTCTATATACATATCTATATACAGAGTGTTTTTCGTTTGCTCCATTCCGGATTGCTCATGATAATGATAATGACGATGAATTTTTGGTGTGTTTGTTGTTCTTAAAACTACTTGAAGACTGTGACGCAACAATAATAATTGTTAAGGCGTAAAATGACAACCAGAAAAGATTTGACATTTTGCCTGTCGAAATGTCAATTCTTCCTAGTGCTTTTGTACTTAGCGGCTGTAAGAATGAATTTCTCAGAGGAACAACCAACAATTTTCGGCAATTATTTGTTGCAAATCCATGTTTTATACTGGGTGTTTCCGAAATTTCTTTGAAAAATTCATTTTTCATTTAGAGTGTTACAATTTTATTGGGGAAAGGTATAAAATTCCAACATAATTATACGAACAGTGGCGCCACTTTGCGGACGGAAAGTGCAACACAAAAACACAAAGTGCAAACAAATTGTTAACAATTGTCATCAGCGTACGTACGACAGGAAACATACTAAAACACCGCAACATAATTCGAACATTTAAAATCTTAAAAAAGAAATCTCCAAACTTAAACTTTTACCTTAAATTTTCGTTTCCAAAACATTTTGTGAACATCCTGTATGATTTGGATTTGGTTTTTGATTTTTTATGGTTAAATTCATATCATAATCATCTACTCTTAAAAATGATGCCTTAAACTGAATAGTTGTTATGTGTACCCTTGGAGTTATGCAACCAAGTGCGCATGTTGTCTTGGGTAGTTTGACTGGTTGCATGCATTCCTCTTCTTTGATTTGGAAAGTAGCATGTTAGCGTAAGCATTATTTTCACGCGACCGATGGTCGCCTAGCAACCGACACATCATGGCAGCCTTCGATGCGTTACCATGGTGATTGCACATCCAAAAAACGATTCTCAAATTTTCTTTTCTATTCCTCGCAAAATTTTCAATTGTTTAATTTCCTTCCACGACAATTTCGCTTTTAATGTGACTTGTTTCCTCCATATTTATTTCGCTTCTTATCAATTTAAAAAAAACGAAGATAATTCAGAAAATATAAAATAACCTAAAAATGTGTTTTTTGGTGGTGTACCTGATGATTTTTGACGCACCACTCAAAACGTTGTTTCCTCCTTCATACACGTGCAAATTTTATACCTTTTCCACACGCATAACGAACGAATTCGCGAGCAACCAGCGCCCTCACTAGTCTGTGTCTGTCTCTGTATGTATGTGTGTCTTAATGGCCGCCGAACGCAGCGTTGCTATGGCAATCAAACAAACGTTGCCAACGTGAGCAACGCCGCGAAACAAAACAAACCCGAACAAAACACGACCCCAAACAAAAACCGAACCAAAAGCAAATACAACGTTGCCATCGCAACCATTAGCACACATTCATTGCAACGTTGCATCATGGCGTCTCGTAGAGCATTGCGCAGCGGAATGTCAACGACGTGTCCGATGAATCATCTCTAGAGCATATAACTATGTTTAGATCAAATGTTAGATGTCGCTCGTGTCGTTCCTCATTTCTGTTTCTTGGCTATGCGAACGAAATGCATCGTTGGGTCAATGTTAGACAAATGTTGTACCTAATGGAATCTACACGTGCTGAGATGGATTAATTGTGTTGTTTTGTGCAGGTGGCGCTTCTGTAGCATGCTCTCTCAATGGTCTGTACATACAAAAAAGCGAGAAACATGTTTGTTGGTTATTTGTGCGATGGCGGAAGAAGTGGAAGCACCATGAGAAGGATGCTGTCTTGCGTGTTGTGTTGGTTGTCTACCATTCGATGTGTGCAACGCGTGTTTGCCGATGATATGTGTGCGTGTGTATGGCCGGCGCGCATAGTTGGCTGCATAGTCTTCCACATTCCTCACACGTCATCACCCTACTCATTCTGTGTAAATATGAACAACGTACACGTCACATATCTTGTTTCTTCCCTATTTAAACGTCTCCCCCTTCCATGATCCCAATTCGCTGAGCTGTGCATGGCTATTTCGGGTAGTTTAGGTTGCCTACGATGGCGTTTAGTTGTGTATGCATGATAACAGATGACAGCACTTTACAAAAACGTACGTTTAACGCCGTTGCAAACGCGTCTCGAGGGTGTTTCAATTTGCATGGCCGAGGGAGTAGAGAAAGTTGCCTACATTTCGTGCACGCCTGCACCTCCCACTCCCGGGGGAGTTGTAATTTATGCAATTTATTGTATGCGCACTCCCATTCATACCACCAACCACCGACCACTGTATAGGCATGTGTAATTCGTATTAATTAGTCGTACATTTGGTTGTCTACCTTTCCAATTAGGCATGAATTAATTGGGTGTTGTAACTGCACGTTTGGTGCCATGTTGCATGCCGCACATTGGAAATATTTCCCGGAGGGGATTTTCCCGTCATGTGGTGCAATGCAGGCAACCCAATACACACACCGGGAAATAGTTTTAAATGCTCACGCTTCACAGCAATTTTCGTTTCGTTTCATTTTCGTTCTTTTGAGGTTTGTTTAGTTTGTTTTCACGTTACATTTTGTTACAACTCCAAAACGTCCAAAATCAATATAAACAAAACACAAAGGATGACATGTGTCTAACCTCTCTCTCTCTCTCTGTCTGTCTGTTTCTGTCAACTGTCAAAACACCTCCGTCAAAATCAATTTACATTGGTGTGTGTGTACATACGTTATGACGCCTGTTGCAGAGCCGTATTTATAAAGATCTTTGTTCTGCCGAATGACATTTGTCGTAATTGTAAAATATTGTAATTATTGTACAGATTGTCTTCCAATTCGAACTATTTGTATCGTTTTTTTTTTGAAACAATAATTCAATGAGTCATCTTGGATGTTTCACTTTACTTTCTCCACTTTTGTTTCCAATTTTGGTCGTCTGGGCGTTGTTGTTTGCTACCTTGGTTACCAAACTTTTGTTTACTTTCGTTTTAGTGTGTATGTTGGATGTGTTTTTCTTTACTATTTGACTGTTCTCCATGTATCTCTCTCTCTTACTTGATATCTCTATCTCTCTCTATATATATAACGGTATGTTCATTGTGATATTATACATACAATATGTCTAGAGTGTTGTATACATGCATAGAACTACTTACGTACACCTTGACACACATGAATTTTATCCACCATTTTGATTCGTGCGATTTGCCCTGCCTCCTCATACCGGCCGACAGATGGCGCTAATGTGTGTATGGTGTGCAGGTCGACTTGAGGCATATGGACGAAAAGGCCGGAAGCAACGTCGTCGAGGTGGGCGTCGATCTCTCCGAGTTCTACATGTCCGTCGAGTGGGACATCCTCGAGGTGCCCGCCGTTCGGTAAGCTTGGTTGCCTACCTCACACCTCCAATGTGTTTACTTTTGATTGTTTGTCGCCTAGCAACGAAAAATTCTACACGTGCTGTGACGAACCGTATCTTGACATCACATTCAACATCACGATGCGACGCAAAACCCTCTTCTACACCGTCAACATCATCATCCCGTGTATGGGCATCTCTTTTCTGACGGTGCTGACGTTCTACTTGCCCTCTGACAGCGGCGAGAAGGTAATGACATCTATCGACCGCATAGCAAACAATACGCCCCCTGTGGTGCGGGCAACCCACACAACACCCACGTTATTGCATATCATGATGGCGCTTTGATGTCGTCATCGATTCTTTTTGTATCGCGGTTGTTTCGCGTTTGTTTCGGGGGGCGCAATAAGCAAAATGAAAAAAGTTCGTTCCGCATTGCATTGGCATTGTTTCAATACGGTTTCGAGTGCTTTTTATTTACTTGCGGCCGTCTACGCGTTCGTTGGGCACTTGGGCATTCGGCAGGAACGGAAGCGAGATTCATTTCCGCGATGACATCCGAGTACAGAAGCGTTTCTTCATTTTTTTCTCCTCCTCGTCTTTTCCGACAAAACGAGTAAACGCACGGTGGGGGTGGAGAAGGGAGGGGATGGGAAAATGTGTCAGTCGAACGCGCTGTTCCCGGTTGCGATAAAAGCTTTCTTCCGGCATCCACCCCCCACCATTTCTCCCCCCTCCATGCGAACGGTAATGATGTTCCAACGCGATGTTAGGCAACAATGTCGTTGCCTTATCATATCTTGTTGATTAGAAGATGAACGATGATTAAATGGCGGCGTGATTGATCGTTGTGGGGGTCGTTAGGGAAACGTGGATTTACGCCTGAATGGGGCACGTTTTTCGGGGGTAAATTCGTCCCTGGGAATTTTCACATGCTGTGTGCGTTGAGTTCACACTGCAATTTTGACACAAATTGCTCCGCAAATTGACTTTTAAAAGACAGTTTTTCCATAGAGTAGGCAACCCATTCAACACAATCTCTTCAGTATGTTTTTTACTACTTGTCATTTTTATAACAGTTCAGTATTATGTAATTTTTACGTGAATAATTACACATTTAAAATTCGAAAACATTTTTAACCTGAAAATTTCGTGACTGACATGACATAAATCACGATAATGAGGTAGGCAACCTAATTCGCATGACAAATGCGACAGGCACAATGTGACACGTGTCAGCACGCGCAAAAAAAGCTGTGAAATATGATAATCTTGCCAATTTCTCGAGGGCAGATATAAATTAATTACTCAGAGATTTAACTTGTCATCCGGAGTGCGCGTTCTACTTGATAACAGCAGATTTCCGTTTTCATTC
>JARJDZ010003096.1:0-31142 GCA_030264555.1 Aleochara sp. GC000083
TTATACCTGGTGTAAGATGAGGGCTGCTGCATCGTGAACTATCTCCGCTTATTGGCTCAGCATTGCCTTGAATCGAAATTGATATGGGTTGCCAATTGCCCACTGGAGATGACTGCAATATTACAAAGTCGGTTTCACCGAAACCACAAGCACTGTTTGCACGTGACCTAGAGCCGCTATCGATGTTGAATTCTTCTACAAACAAAAAATAACAATGCTACTAAGTCTATGGAAGCCTTAATTTCGTGATAGATAAGAGCGCTTGGATACAGTAAATATTGTTACTTAGTGCGTAATTAGCGGACAAATAAGCAACTCAAATGCAATGTGTTAAAAGTAGTAGCAACTTGGCTAAAACTTTTTACCATTTAGCAGCTATATATACTTGCAGTGATATTTCAGAATAAGCCTCGTCTTAAATTTTGATATCTTATTGAAATGACCAAAATGGACATTACGTTTAACGTCTGTTAATCGAAACCTACTATTATGTTACTTAAGGTTTTACTAATTGTAACAAGGTAATATAACAAGCAAACAATTCAACTAAAACTAGTTTTTTGGGTACCATTAAAAATAGCTACTTAGCATATCAACAGACTATACATCAGAAACAAAAAATCAGTACTTTTCAGGCATCACATGCTACCAAGCCACAAAAGAAAGGAAATACAACAAGTAACAACATTGTTTATGCAGCTTCATGCAGTGAGTGTTACAGGAAATATTTGTGGCAAATTACTGGTTTAGAGTGTATCTTATAGTTTTAATCATTGGAAACGTTCATATTGTTGTTTTCTAGACTAAATACTTTTTGGTAATATATAACTCCGACTTTCGCTGAACAAGTTTTAAACCGCAATAAAATGCGATTTATATTTTTGTGGTGTTCTGCATGAATCAGTAAAAAGCTCATAGGAACATTCATTAAAGGATAGTTACTAATATACTAATAGTAATACTAGAACATCAACAGCTCTACAACATAGCTATAACTTCATTTAAAAATGGAATGAATCTCCTTCTGCTATATCATCTAAAAATTAAATATAACTGGCAGTTAAATATCACATGAATGGCACCCAAAATAAGTGTTCTCAGCCCATGTTTGATAAAGCGTTTTAAATTAACATTCTTGGGTTGGTTTAATAAAGTACAGGCTTTATAATGAGGTATCAGAGCCGTAACTATTCTGACGGTCTTGTATAACTCGCTTAAGGCATTTAGGTGATGCAGGCACGGTCAACATGTTAGTATTATTAAGATGTGCTTGCGGCTCTAGTATCATAATAGTAGGTTCGACGTGATTGACGCAATTATTCGAGTTCGTCAGTGGCAAATCATCCGCCGTTAATGTCTTATTGATAATGCTTTTTTCGTTTTCACCTTGCGAACTCTCAGGACTCGGATGGATAACGAAGGTGCGCGGGATGTCTCCTTCAATGAGATCCATATTTTCTTCAGTCTCTTCCAAAACATCTTCGCATGCCTCCTCGTTAAGTGTTTGCAATGCGCCGCAGATCATTTGTTCTTCTAGTGTCACCTAAAATGTACAAACGATTACATTTGAGCCTTTCTATTACTGGTTTTATAAGTTTTACCTGATACTATAAAGGTAAGCATTGAAATAGAATTATATCAGTTTATATGAAAATAATAGAAAATAAATAAGTTATAACTTTCATACCTGCTTTTCAATAACGCTAGGCTTGCTTCGGTTTGATGGTGCATCGTTTTGTATTTTTGGCTCCTCACGTTCCGCCAGATTTTTGGACGATTTCCGTTCTTGATGACTTCCACTGGGCAACTGATTACTTCCAATAGTAAACCGAACATTTTTAGCCTCATCCTGGCGTATAACTTGAGTGAGTTCATGTTCTCGAAGCGACACAGTCATAACTTTGAACATTTCCCAATCTCCAAAAGACATGTGTAGCAGTTTCTTCAATTCTTCTAAATCGCAATGTAAGAGGACACGTCCATTGATATTATTTGCTTTGATTATATCCTGATAAGATCTTAAAGCTTCCGGCGAGAATTCATGCATTTTCTCTAAAAGTTTGCAAACACCGTCAACATTCAATGTGGACAATTTGATTTCCATAATATCGGGTGCCAACGCAGTCACTGGATAATGAGGCAGTGGCGATGGTTGCGAAAGACCCAAATGGTCACCCCATTGCCATTGCAGAGGGGTATGTGGATACATCGGCATTGGCATGTTTGGCGTTGCTTGGGCGCGATTAATACTTCTAACTCTTCTTGAAAGTGGATGTCGTTGTGCACTCCAATCGGAAGCCGACTGGGACCACTGGTTCAAATTTTGCGCAATGTTCATATTCCTGTGAGGCGTCATTAAGACGCCAGGTTCATCAAAGCCTTGGGTTTCCTCTGTTGAAATAAAAAATTGGCACTTCAATAACTACTTAAAAATAAATTTATACCTTTGATGACTTTCTTTAAGTACGGATCCAAGTTAATAGTGAATGGCAAGAAAACTTTTAAATCACTGACTAAAAGTGTTGATTTGTGGAAGGATAGAAAATAATCAAATTTTCTCTCATCTCGATCGAGTTCTAGCAACGGTTCAACATCCTTGAGAGTCGGAATATTAGGTCGCACTCTGAAAAGATAAGGCAGTATTAATTTACATATTTTCTTAAAGAAATTTAAGTTTAAAACGTACTTGTCATAAATAGCTTTCAATGAAAAATTGTCCTCCAAGTTATCTTCAAACATATCATAATGATAAATAATCCACGACGTTCTGAACGGCCACTGTTCGGTAATATTAATCCAAGATGCAAGTCGATACCAGGAAAAATCAATTTGAAATGCTTTCAATAATCGACCAGTGATATAAACAACATTCATTAAACGACGCATCGAACGAGGATTTACATCACTGAAGTAATCGTCTGTGAGAAGCATCTTAGTGAGATCTTGCGCACCTCCAATTCGATTTAAGTTCGATCCTATTGAACTTGCAATCGATTCAGATCCTTTCAATTTTCGTGATCCCTTTCGACCTCCGAATTTGGATAACTTTTCGGTGCTAGACATGAGAGCATTTTCCGATGATAATCTTCTTGCAGACAACTATAAAATAAATAATTAAATAATATTCATGAAGAAAACTTTCAAACTTACCGATCTTCCAGTAACGCTTAAACTGTCATCATTTGAATTTGTTTGAAATGCGATATTTTTTCTATGAGCATATGCAGTTTTCTGAGCTTCTTTGAATTTCCTCAAGCCCGAATTCTGCAAATAAAATGGTAGATGCACCATATTATTCAAATATCCATGTCCACCGATGTTACTTTCGCTGAATAGTCTACGAGAATTCATTTCAACAGCCTTCGATATCACATGCGGATCAATAGCCAATATGACGATGAATGGTGAATTTGCATCCGAAAACAACATGTGAACAGCATCCAGTACTAATAAAACTTTATCCTGCTCGCTGCTATCCAGACCATCCACAATAATAACAAGTCGCGTTTGCTGTGCGCTCAAACTATCCAAGCATTTTACCATATCCTTCATTAAATTTACTTCCGATCTTAGAGCTTGTAGGAAACCCTCTGATTTCAGAGTATCCAATTTTGAAATTGTCCTCTGAAGATGTCTTCGCTGGGAGAATATCAACGCTCCAAACATTTTGCTCCACGTGTATAAATTCGCCAATGTTGCTACGCCCAAAATAAATGCAGCAGTAATCAGGATTATTTGCAAAGTCATGAGTTCCGCAATTTGCTCAGAATTGCTCAATTGAAAGAGGAACACCGCCAAGGCGCTAATACCCATCAAGAAGAAGATGAAAGTCACTTCAAATACAACGACGTAGGGTAAACAACATAATTTCCTCCAACGCCAAGTTGATGACGACTTCAAAGATCTTGGCTTGAACGCTCGATACAATCTTGTAACAACCGATCCATAATCATTCTCGATTGCATCGTAGAGCGAGCCAATCATTTGTACAACTGAATTTTCTCCTCCAGTCGTACTACTCACACGAGTTTGATCGGTGAAATAAAATCGAATCGGTTGTGCCGTTATGGAATCGTTGCACGGTGCTCCAGGCGGATGGCAGAATAATATTTGTAGTATTAGCTTCAAGTTGTTCAACTTTGACGTCAGCTTTTTATTAAAGTTGTAAGGCCAATCCCAATCGTAGCGTTTGCTGGCGAACCATACAAACGTTAATATGATATACGATATGAAAAAAACCCCAAGGCCGACTGTAAGTCCCAAAATCCAGTTGAATGCTGCCAGCCCAGCAATTGTCCCAATAATCAATGCCACGTGAAATATGATTAAGAACATCAATGGAGTAAATTGAAATACAGGATCCATCCAATGACGAGCAAAATTTTTCATTTCATCTCGAAGTTTATTCAGCAGAAATGATTTTCCACTGCCCCATTTTGCATACAGTCCAACCGTGATGGGCATTGATAACGAAGGCTCACTAAGTACATCAGCCAATGCAGAACTGTACAAATCATAGCCTAGCATGTTCTCATTATCTTCATTCGTATTCAATCGCCGGGCGCCAAAAATCTGGCCCAAGATGGTTTTTTGGTGGTTTATGTCAATGTTGTAGGGTGTCTCCCCTGAGCGATTTGGTCTGTAGAGTAGGTGGCTATGTTTGGGGTTTCTCAGTAATATCTCAACAATTGCCTTGGAGCGCGCACGCATCGCAATATGCAAAGCAGTGTCGCCTTTCTTATCAGCTGCACCAACTTTTGCCTTCTTGTCGAGCAAAAGTTGAACTACTTCTGCGTTGCGACATCGAACAGCTTTCAATAGCGGTGTATCTCCTTCCTTGTTTGCTAACTCCAAGTCCGGATTTGAGGACAGGAGAACTTTGAGAATATGCAAATTTCCTTTTTCAACTGCGACGTAAATTGCAGTTTTGCGATCTTTTCCAGCAACATCAACATCTGCGTATTTCTTCAGCAATGCTTCTACAACACCACGATGACCACCCTTTACAGCGTGAATTAAGTTTGTATCCCCTGAACGATCCTATAAGAAACAATACGTATAAGATTAATATGTTAATAATTTAAGTTCTGAATTAATTAAATAAAAATTATAAATACCTGAACGTTAATATAAGCATTGCTGTTCATGAGGGCAGTTGCAATCTCATAGTATCCTTCCTTACATGCGATAGTCAATGCACTGCAACCATCCTTATCCAGTGCATTCACATTCGGCTTGTAATCTAATAATAAGTTAACGATATCTTCATGATTGCCTTGTGTCGCTACCAACAGAGCGGTCCACGAATACATGCCAGCTGTATCAGCATTGGCGCCAGCTCGAAGTAGCAATCTAACAATCTCGGTGTGGCCCTTTCTTGCTGCCCAAATTAGTGCAGTAGTACCGTACTTATCACCCATATTCACCTTGGCACCATTATTGAGTAACGCCTCGACGATTTGAGTATAGCCCCGACCAGAAGCCCACAGTAATCCAGAAATGTGATAATTTCCATGGGCATTAACGTCTGCCTTATAGTCCAGCAATAGGCAGACAACATCGTAGCGCCCTTTATACGTGGCCCACATAAGAGCGGACCATCCTCCCTATTGAAAATATCAAATTAGCACAATTCGTTTTTCAAAAATTAATTTAAAATTATACCATATCACGATGTTCGATTTCAGCATGGTTCTCCAACAAAAGCCTACAGATTTCGACATGTCCTTCTTTTGCAGCGCAGAGTAGTGCAGTCCAATTGTCCGAATCCTCCGCATTCGGATCTGCACTCATCTCCAGCAATTCGCGAACGAATCGAGTGCGCCCTTTCGTCGCAGCAAGCATAAGCGCGGTGGCTCCATTCTTTCAATTAACAAAATTAATTAAAGTAAAGTTTAAGCAAAAAATAAGAGCGCAATTATATTGCTATGCGATTTACCTCGTCTCGATCGTCGATCTGCACTTGCTTTCCCTGCAGAAACTGCTGGAATCCTTCGAAATTGTTATCATTGATGAAACCGGTCAACGAACGAAAGCACAACGAGACCATGGATTCCGAACGGTGCAGCGTCTAGAATCACAATCAAAAAACCTCTGTTATCATACGAGTATTAATCAGATCGTCAGATTCACCACCTCCAATAAAAACTTCATTGTCGTGCCGAAGTTTTCAACAGTTATTGTTGTATTAATTTAAAAAAGCACAATACAGGTCAACATTATAAGAAAGAAAAACTTAATTTGTTGTGCACACGTTGCACCAAATGGTGTTAGATATGTGCCTTGCGGGCCAAACTACTTCTACGTAAAATTGTCGAGAAAACGGGCAAAAATCAAACTGAAAACAACACCCGCACGATCCTACGCGTTGGTGGACTTTGCTATGAGCGCAACTCTTGCCAATGGTTTGTGGAAATTTCTGCATCGAGGCGTTGTTCCGCATGCAACAACAAGCACTTGCATGTAATTCGATTCGTTATTTATTGCTGGCGAATAAATGTAAACGTTAATACGAGTGCGGTTAATAATGTTACTTGCATTTGCACTTGCAACGAATTAAATTAATAAGTAACAAATAAGGAGCTTTTAAATCATCGCTCCCTGTTATCGCTAATTCTATATAATCCCATCCGAAAATCTGGTCATAATTAGAGGACGCATAATGCAAAGTATTAAGTAAATATGTCGAGATAACATTGTGTGTACTACGATGAAAAACAAATTCGTGCACAGATTTCGCGAGGGGAATTTTGATAGTGTCCCTCGTGAATGGATAATCTTAATGCAATTTTTGGAACGCAAGTAAGTCCATACATCAAACGGAAGCAATTAGCGCTCTACTCGTTAAAAGTTTAATTTAATAATATTCGGTTTTAATACAGCCTGTATATTAAGTTTTCAAAACAATGGTTTGGCTGGTATTTGGTTGCACAAGCTGAAAATAGTACAGAATACGAAATGATACGAATAATACGAGATGAGAGTCAGTAATTCATGCACACTTTCTTAAGAACAAGCATCTGGCAGAAAACTATAGTGAAGTTCATCTTGGCTCTAGAAATGCAAATAAATCACGCATAAAAGGCACTACAAATAGTCACAACGGCAAAAACAAAGGAAGTAGCTACTTTGGATCTAATGGTAGCAAAGGTGAGTTAGCCAGATCGTCCGAGAATTGCACAAAATTACATAGCATGACCAACTTTATATAACAATTTAACGATGTGTGATTGCCTCACTTACGATGGTGTCATCTGATAACAGGTAGAGATAATCTGCACTTGAATGATAACGCGTGGAAGCATGTGCATTGGCGGCAAGAAATAAAAATAAGAATTGTTATTTGGCATACGATTTCAGTATCGGTTCAGTAATGTGAAGACAAGCACAGAATTGCGCCTCGGTAACGAGTTAAAGTTTAGTGTGTAACTTTGGTGCGGTGCGCACAGTTGGTAAGTTGTGAGAGAGATTATACAAGAAAAATTAAAGCCATCAAAAAGAGGAGAGCAGACACAACTAACGTTGTGCGAATGGCGTCGCAGGCCGAGGCCGGACAGAGTGAACCACGGCGTTTGGGAAGCTCCTTCAGGGCTGGTGAGCGAGAAGGTCGGCAGGTGAAGATGCGTCAGCGAGCCGCGCCAATTCCCTTCCGGTATGTTCAAATGCAGGAAAGACTGCCGCCGTTTGCCGCTCGTGGGCGACTTGCTCTCTGGCGAGGTGCTCATGCTGACGGCCGCGATGCTATGCCGCGTCTTTATCGGCGGAGGCGGCGCCGTGACACCGACCCCCAGGTCCGGGAATTTCGCCGGCAGCTCGCCGACCGAATCGGTGGACATATCCCTGTTGCTCGACGAAGAAAAAGAAAGGAAATAAAGAGACACACGTAAATAAACCAGAAATCAACACAGGAACATTTCAAATAAGACAAACCACACAGCACGAAAACTCAAGTCATAGTTTTGAGGCAGAAACGAAGAGACTGAACAAGTAATGATGATAATCACACATGTGATTATGAATTTGTACAACGGTAAATTAATGTAATGGAAAAACTTGCTTACAACGTGTAAATGCGGTGGAACTCGACGCAATGTGCTCGTGCGCAATTTCTTATACATTTTCGCCGTTGGCTTGCTCATTTTGCTCTCGTTAAGTAAGATCGATCGCCGTCACGTTCCCTCAAGCCATCAACATTTCCAATCACATTACATCACATCAGCAATTGATACTCTTAATTCGGCGCGGTTTGTTTTGCGGATGACGCCAGATTGAAACCTCCGAATAGATTCGCGTTCGCGATTCGCTCTCGAACCGAACGACAACTGAACAATGAATGATGGGCCCCTTTATCATATCATATCACAGATTCGTTGATTTTACCTGGCGAGCAGAGCGACAACTTATGTTTGTGCACGCTTTAATGCCTATTGATTGTATTTATTCGCCGCTTATCGTTCGTGTCGAGTGTTTAGTGAGGCGATAAACCTCATCTCCGAGGGCTGGCAATCATGTTAATTATAGGTGAGCGTCAGATTCGCTGAACGAGGTGAACGAGACGTGTTGACACATTGATAACAAGCCTTATAGATTTTTTTAATCGAAGCTTGTGAGGCAACAACAAATAATCTGACTCGCGTCTGCTGCCGATAACTTTACAACATTGGCATTTTAATTTCCTTATTTTGTTGCACCAAATGAGTCGAATGAGTTGAGCGAGTTGCAAAACAGTTTTATGTATACGTGTAAAAATCGGTATTACCTGGGAGAGTTTCAATTTCCTTGCGACTTTGTGCATTGTTGACTTTTCAAACTGATCAAATCTTGAGAGGCGCACTCACAAAAACTCGAACGTTTAGACGTTGATGTTCGTAATTGAAAACGTTTTAAGAAACCCGCCTATTTATAGGCTAAAACAATGCACGGCAACGCGTTGTCGAACTTATTGGAGGCATGCTCGATGTATGTATGCATCGTGACTTCTTGCTTGCCTTTATGATGGAGACAAACATCCCATTGTGGCCGCAATTTACAAAAATGATATAATTATAAATAAGAGGCTTCGGTTTCGTTGGTCAGATGCTTTGTTTCGTCGGAAAGCAACGTCAGGTTTAAAGCGTCCTCTAATCAAACGAACATTCGCTTATTCGTTGAACAATTTACAAGAATTCAAAATTCCGTCCCGCGCTTTTCTTCGTATTCTTCACATTAATTACAGCGCTACGCTGAATCGCCAATGACGAATTATCAACAGTAATGTTGTTGGACAAGCTGAGCAGGTGCTTGGTTTTTCTTCTGATGCACTTCGAGTCACTTTATTTGGGCAACTGTTCGATCGGGCGTTATTAATTTAGATTTAGTGCTTGGAGCACTTCGTGCGCTGAACCAACCAGTTAGCCACATAAGCTGGATTTATATTATATGGTAACTAAACGAACAGTACACAACAACTAATAATTATGATTAATGACGTCTAGAACGGATGGCAAACTTGTGTTTACAGCCCAATAAGTTGCTATAATAAACGCGAATTGTATGGTTTTATTAAACGGCATGTAATTGTTTAAACGCATTCTAATTAAATGTTGCATTCTGACTAAATTAACTTTTTTGATTGCTATATTGAAGCTATATGATTGCTGAAATAAAAATAGTTTTGGAAACTTTCCATGAGGAACAAACTGACGGACAACTTCCGGAAATGCATAGATAAATGAGATGTAATTGTTTTTACCTGAGAAGCCCTAAGAGTGGCCTTAACAAACTGATAGTACGGTAGCAAAGAGCCATAACTTTTAGCAGGAGCTGCAATTAATGGTACCCGTTCAGTATTGCGTTTGCTGGTCGATCCATTGCTACTGGAACTGCTCTTCGAAGACATCTTATAATCCAGCACTGCGAATCGTTTCGCGCAAAGTTACTCTGATTAGCGGAAACACGATGCATGCCTTATGAACGATCGACGCATCTTGAGTCGCATTTGTTTACTAATTACACTAAACTGTTCGAATCGGATGTTCGCAATCGAGGAAGGCGACTTTAAGGCCGGTCGGAAATGTTATCACGGCGTGTTGTTTCTGCGCGCCGGGATCAAAACTCTCTCGTTCGACTTTTATCAGCCAAGACGCGCGCTGCTTCGGACGCATCCGCTCGATCACTTCAATTGGAGGCATTCCGTACGTGAATTTGCGTTTTATCATCAATTGCACTGACGGAATATTTACGTCGCGTGCTCTTCAACGCGTCCCATTGATAACAATTTATCAATAAGTAATTGACGCTATGACGCAAACACTTTCTTGCCTACTTGAGAAATTTGAATGCGCGTGGTAGGCAACCCATTGCACACAGAATTCCATAAGCGTGCTTATTTCGAAACATTTCCTAATTGAATAATTTTTACCTCGGATGGCCTGCGGACTTCCGACAATCGACGGACCAAATCGGTGCCCGTGCTTGACCACTTCTCCTTGAGCTCTTTCCATGTGGCTGTTGGCACTGGCCGATAGCGTTCGATATTATTCAATGATAAACGTTTCGTATACTTGTGAGACATTGAATGGCAGATTCAGCTACTTTCGGGGGCCGCTATGTGCACATTTTTCGCGACCAACGTGTCGAAAATCAATGTAATACTGATTTGCACCAGCATCAGAGGCTCCATCTTATGATTGTGTCTACGCCTCGTGTTATTAAACTTAATGTGATAATTCTATATGCAAACATGCGTCTCATCACAATTTACATAGAATAGTTATGAACCAAAAGCTTTCCGTATACTAAGCGTTTCCTACTAACTACCATCTAACAATAAATTATTAAATGCTATGGTGTCACTTTAAATAAATACTAAACATAGAGTAGCTGAATGCTAACTGAATAAATTTCACAATGACTTCAACAACTAATTTCAGCAAACTAAATACTCTTTCCCACCACTAATTACAACAACCAGTATGAAAAGTTGATAATGATACGAGATTCTTTATCACATGAAACGTCTAGAAATGTTCTAACTTAAATTAACAGCTGAGCCCATAGGAATTTTAGCAATTAACGCCAGACTATTTCACAAATGGCACTTGGTTGTTTACATTGCAAATCATAAACAATAATTCGCCTGTGAAATTATAAACAAATTATGCAGCTTAAGGCCAATTAACTATTCCCTATTGAATAAAGCAAATTGGAAGCAATCGTTGCGAACAATCGATCATTATAATAATAGCAGTCATTTTCCTAAATGTATAAACAAATGGCCTATTCTTAATTTCAGACAAATACATGACATCAGTAGCCAACTTCGTGGCAGAATGCATGAGCAACGACGCAATAACATGGATAACAATATTTCGAAGAACAACGAAAATTTGCAAGGCAAATAACGAGAAGTGATTGATGAAATGCAAGTGTTGATGGTATTTGGAGGTTAAATTACGTACCTTTTATTCTAGACGCTTTGCAAATTAGTACCAAATCTTTAGATGTTGTCAATGAAGACAACAAACACCCAGAATTAAGCACATTCACTCAATCCATTGTATGTTATCACTAATTCACCAATTGGAATCCAATTGTTACTGATTTCTTCAAATATTTGTACCTACACAAATAGATATTTCATTAGTGGGATTTGCTTAGGTCATATCTGTCATGGTCATCGAGACCTAGAAGTATTTTACCTCCATTAATTTGTGACATGCTTTTATGGATATGTTCAATTTTCTAGTACAGTAGAAATAGAAGATTTGCGTGTTATATTGTAAATTATTTATTCAACATTGTCTATAGGATTAATTTTCTGTATTTATTTATTCTATAAATGTAAGACGTAATAATTGATTTAAAGACAATATTAATTCTCACAAGAAAGTGGTGGCGCTAATCACACATCAAGAACAGGAAACGTCTTCAGCAATTTTATTTAGTTAAGCAATTCTTCACAAGGGGCCGCTTGCAGCAGCATAAAATTCAAAAGTTTGAAAGAACGCAAAAAATTTAAATTAACAATTCAATGGATTGTTGATTTCATATTATATTATAGACAAAAAAACAAGAATAAAGGCAGGGTATCAGCTGTAAGAATCAGCAGCAATTCCTGTGGTTGAAACAATTTATTGTTCCAGATTTAAGACTACAAAGTTTCAAAAACTCTTATTTCTTTATTGTTCCAGAAAATTGTGGAGCTCCAGGAGAGATGTCTTAACTTCGCCGGACGAACGCTACAACCTATAATATTTATAGATTTAAACACAGATACATAATAATTAGAATTCTTCAAAATATAAAGGCAAGAAAAACAATCAATAACAATATATTTAGGCAATACTCACAAACATTATAGTAGTACTTATCAATTAATGAATACATGTAATTTATATTATATACAAATATACAAGACCTTGAATGAGTAATAGTGAAATTTTCAGTCCTTGGTATTCAGCCTAAGATACAATTGCACAAGTTTAACATACACAATTAATACCCTCAATGAAGAAAATCAAACTAATCCAGTGATTGCTCGAATAGAAAAATCCGTAAACGATTGCTTAACTGGTGAGTTTTGTTTTTCTTCCACGTTATCCCCTTCATGATTATCATCCTTCTTAGATTTCAATTGCGAAACATTTGGAGGTGATACGTCTACAGGATTATTAAAACTATCCGATTCAGGAAGGACTCGATCATTATTCGTGGACTCAAAGTGTGAAAGTGAATCTAATTCTGAAGAAGTCGAAGAAAGATAAGGTATTGGATATGTTTGAGGGAAATGCCGTAAGCGATAATCTAAGAACTGATGATAATAACTAAAATATAGAGGAGGAGAAACGTGTGAAAATGAAGCAATAGAAGAATAATCGCGTCGCGTCGGAGTGAATAATCTTATATCAGAAGATTGACTATTACAAAAACGGTGTTTTTCGCTATCACTGAAACCTGAATCATCAGAAATCGAAGTTGGTGAAAGTTGTTTATCCTCAGTACTTGGTGAAAAATCTTCAACATCAATATAATCCTCATGTTCTATGACTGAATCCTGATACGATGTATTTGATACTGTTGCCTTCGTTTCCGGAAGTTGTTCCCGTTCAAGCCTGTCTTGCTCCATTCTTTGGCGTTTCCGTTTACACATAGATTGCCCCGACTCGCGAAAACCTTTAGCGAAAGGATTATGGTCGATCTTCATCTTGGTCATTTTGTCGTTCTGGTACGCTGTTACAGCAATGAATTGTGTTTCTGGGAAGATGAATGCAGATCCTGGAAGGCTTTCGTGCAATTGTTGCACATCCATACATTCCGCAACAATGATCCGTGGTTGATATTTGTGCATTGAGGACATCACCAAGTGGCCTTGTGGTGCATTTAGCGTGTTGGTAAGCTTCAACCTCCCGAAGGACAATACCTGGGTCATCCAGTGATGACCACGAGCTGGCGATTCCGGATGAATGTATATTCGTTGTGAACTTTGAGCTTCTTCGGATCCAGCAGGAGCCCAACCTGCCGATGCTGAGTATCTGTATCTACATTTTCCTGTGGGCACCATTTCGACGAGGAAACAGTACATTTTATCAGGATCCAGATTCTCAACTTGTATCCGAATGGGTGGAAACATCCTCCTAAAGAATTAAACATTAGTAAATGTTCCAGTTGAAACTGATTATGCAGAGAGTTGTGATTTGGTAATACCATTTGAGCAGAATGGATTAGATGATATTTGAAAATAGTAAGCAAACAAATTGTTTTATCAAGTGCTTCTACCAACTGAACAGTAACCAAAGAGAAACGAAAATTGAGTCAACCCTGATAAACGATTGAGTACCGTACAAATTGCTTTTGAGTGCTTTTACGACCTACCTCAATGGGACACTCCATCTTCAGCTCGCTACTCTATCTATCTGTGTTCACCGCACTCACATATCTTCTTCTTTGATATTTTTTAGGAATGCGTCAGAGATAACAACGAAGTGTTGTTGGAATAGGTCGGCGCCAGTTGCTCACCATGTAAATACACATAGGGTGTGTTAATTATTCTTCAGCAAGAATTTTCAGACAATCGTATTATTTGATATTCCAAAATTCGACATTTTGAACTGAGACAAAAGCGGCACTTTTGAACAAATGATAAGACCATGAGTGATAAAACCTTCAACCTGATTTCCTAAAGCTAAGATATAAAATTGTTGCTAATGTATAAGATCCCAAAAAATAAAGGTATTATCATTGGAATTGGTGTTAATCCGAAAGAAGTTGCCGAAATCACGAAACGCACATTGGTCTTGTTTTTGCGGAAGTTGTTTCTTCAAGATGAGCATTTTGAGAGCGAACCGAATGAATTAAAGACGCCTTCCGACTTAGCAGAAACAACAAGGGTGGCATTTGGACCTCTCTTTGGTTTCGGCGCAGCGTAAAAGCGGTGCAATTTGCGGTCGACATATTTCCGGTCGGACTTTGGCGTGGCATTCTCATCACCACCTTATTACGCCAAATGATTTAGTTTCCGAAAAGGACCCAAGACCGACGTGGCATGTGTAAATTGAGCTTAAATAAATAGCTGGAACCTCAGCTGACACAGAGGTACCACAGTTGCACATCAAATCGTTAGTTTGTCATGTTGTCTTTGAAGAAAAGTAGCAATCAAGTGGGAGGAGTTGTTGTTGCCCTTTTTCTTTCTGGATGAGGTAATGCAGAGACAGAGGTGTGGTGGTTAAACAAATAGAAGGTGGTCTTCGAGCAAATAAAATTATTTCTGGGATGATGATGTACCATATGCTATTGTAACGATGATTACTAATTGAAAGTCTCTTCCATTCCCAGAAATACGAATAAAAACTCTTTGGTTTCTACCTTTCTCTTAGTCAATGAGGCGAATAGAAGGTGGACAAGCAAATTCTGTGTGAGATACTAAGATGATGTGATATTGTAGATGTTGCTAATTGGAAGCATCTTGTTAAGCCAGAACTGAATCTTGAAAATCAAAACTTTCTGAATAGCAATGAATACGAATAAAGAACCTGTTGGAACATGTGGGAAATGGTTCGCAACCCAACACAAACATGTTGATCACAAGATAAGACCTGAGAACAAAGAGATTAAAGACACCGCCATCATTTGAGCGTGCGCTTTTTGCCCTTTAGTGGCCGCAAACCACATTTAGAACAAAACCTGAGGGTGAAAATGGTGGTAACCCAAAATGGTACACCTCCAAGATGGGAAAGCGATGTGTTACTTGCTGCTCTCTGAAACGCACAGTAGCGTGATAGCACGAACAAAGAATTAACAAGTGTCGGCATCCTTTCACGGGCCATCATGCATTCTGATTGCACTCGAGAATCAAAGCAGGCGTACTACTGATCGACAACAATAAACAAGTGCGTGGTGTAATAGCAACCACACAATAGGGACCACTCGACTCACCGGAGCTGAACTCTGGATCTTCGTGCATATTGAAATGGAAGGATTACCAAGAGATGACCACCCCCGCCGAGCATGGAGCTTACTCATGGATGGATATAATAGGGACTGAAAAGGGAATGTGTTAGTTGAAATGTGTTGGGGGTTGTTGTTATTGTGCCGCCTTCAAGTGGTCAAGTCAAGTGTTAAGACCAGACAGTCTTCGACATCGTCGAGACGACGTCGTCGTCGATGGCGGTGCTTTTACCAGCCTCTGTCGTCGGTCGCAAGTGGCCGGCACAAGAAGTGAGACACCTCGACGAGGAGACAGACTTGTGGCCGACTTCTGTGAGAAGGATGAGCGTAAAATGCACTTTGCGTAATGTGACAGGCGCCACGCTCGTTTCAAGTTCGTTTGTACTATTTGATATACGAGGCATTCGAAGGATGTCTAAGGGTGCCGAAAGCGAAATTAACACGGGTCTTAGGTCTCAGGTCCGAATATAAAACAACAGTAATAAAATCAAAGATGAGGTCCGCGATTTCACGCCTTTTTTCCTTTGTTCCAAAGCAACGGTTGAAACAATAAAATTGAGAATTTAAAGTTTGTATCTGTCAGCATTAATCTGCATAAATTGTTTTGGTTCTAAGATGAGGTCCACGACTGCAGGCCTTCTTCTTTTGTTCTTAAGCAATCGAAAAAACAATAAAGTTTTTTGGTAACCGCAAAAAAAACACCAAATTGAAAATTTAAAATTTGAATCTGCCAGAATTAATTTGTATACACTTTTCTGATTCTAGATTGTTTTGGTTCAAAGATGAGGTCCACGGTTTCAGGCCTACTTCTTCTGTTCTTAAGCCATCGCAAAAACAATGTCATAGAGAAATTAAACTATGTATTTGTCATCATTGGTATATGTAATTTGATCCAAGATTTCTAACAACCACAAAAATAAAAATTGAAAATTTAAAGTTTGTATCTGCCAGCATTAATCTGTATGCATTTTTCTGGTTCTAGATTGTTCTGGTTCAAAGATGAGGTCCTTGGTTTCATGCCTTCTTCTTTTGTTCTTATGTAACCGCAAAAAACAATATCATAGAGAATTTAAAGTTTGTATCTTTGTAATTTGTTCTGGTTCTAGATTATTCTAATTCAAAAATGAGGTCCACGATTTCTGGCTTTCTTCTTTTATATTTGCCAGTATTAATCATTAATTGTTAATTGTTAATTATTCTGGTTTTAGATTGTTCTGGTTCAAAGATGAGTCCCATGTTCTCATGCCTTCTTATTTTGTAAAAAGAGCAAAATTGATAATTTGAAGTTTGTCCATGTCTGTATTAAACGAATATTAATTGTTTTGGTTCTAAGTTCCAATTCTAGAAACAACATGTAGCTTCTAGATTCAACATATTGAATATGAGTTAAATAATCATTACTTGAAATATGATTCTGCAACTATTATTGAACTATTATTGAATATTTAAAATATTCATTATTGAATGTTTAAAGTCCGTTTACTTATATAATTTTGACTCATAGGTAACAATTTCTTTGTATCGGTTTATCAATCGTTATCAGTTAATTTAATCCCACTCCGAAATTTTGCAGGTATAAAATTTGGAACCATTATTCGCTCAAATAGTATTAGCCCCCATTAGCCCCAAATTATATTCACCTACCTTCCCGGTTTAGTGATAATCATTTCCGTATTAAGAGCATGAAAAGATTGCCATAATTCTTTGTTCAAGAGTTTCACATCGCATTTGACGGTAGAGCCTAAAAGAAATTTAGATACCAAGTCTTTTCTTCCGAACTAAATTCTAGGTTTATAAATTTGAAAAAATACTTACGTCTGTTCATATATTCCATGGTAATCCTTAAAAGCACACTTTTATTGCACTAACAAATTCACTATTACTTCGAACTGCGAAATCCAATCTCGTTAATAGTTGGAAGATGCGAAACTACTAGTTTACTTTTATACGTTAAAAATCACCAAAAATCAACCTCGGGGATGCGTTCATGAAAGTCAGCTACGGATTGGTCTTCTTTGGTAGGGGGTGTGGGTTATATAGCTGAAGATTTCACCGGATTTTCGAGTGTTTGTGAGTTTCCACTTTGGAGTGGGGCTAAATTTGATGTACAATATTGATAAACATTGAGTACCACGTAATAAAAGACCTCCAACTTGTTTGTTTTTATCGAACTACCTGATTATACCAGGCAGAACAGAACGTTTGAAATGAAATTTTTCGTGAAAAATGTCGATTTATATTTATGGTAATTGAAACAATTATAAGCCGATTACCAGTGTTATAAAATTTTGAATACTTGATTTGTGTGACTGGATTCTTTCCAGATATTAACAATAAGTTTTCATATGACACGCTTTACTCACAACTGGAAGATGGTGCAGAAACATTTCAACAATCTTGAATAAGATGACCTCTGTACCCTATAGAATATTCCTAATGAGGATGTATGAAGAAAGTAATAAAACCATTTGTATTGATGAAATTGCACATTAGTCTTGGACAATAGCTCATCGTTCTCTTATTTTTAACGACAATGTATGCTTACACTTCCATTTCTTAATCACCTGCAATTTCCTCATAAAATTAACACTACAATTAGATGAAAAATTTTCCGCTTGTAACCACCATTCAATTCGTAATTGTCATCGTAATTAGAGGCATTCATCCACTAATTTTACTACTACATGGTGAAAACTCTCTTATCACGCGCTAAGATACAATGAGCAGCCATTTGGGCACATCTAATGGGTCGTGAATGGCGGTGTCTGGGCCCATTCGGGGCTCAGACACATCAAGCTCATTATCTGCATGGCAACTTGAAAACTTCATGTTTGGGTGCTAATGCTCAACGCAAACTTACGTAAAACGTGCGCCGATCGCTGATAATCGTAATGGCTTGTAAGTAGCATAAGTGTGCATGTCTCGCCAAATGCCAAATATTCGATGGGCCTAATGTGAACGGCGACACTGGGCTGCGACATGTCATGCCCTGGCGTCAACAAAAACAAAGAAAAAAATAAGACACGGAACAAAAACACACAATCATTATGCAAAGGCAAAAACTCGCTCTTGGGTTTCAGATGCACTTGTTGTGATGTCGTATGGTTTGTTTCAATTTACACCCCTTTTTTCAACATGCGTCTTTCTGCAGTTTTGTATTTGTGTTTGTTGCGTACTTCCTATAATCAGCAATTTGGTTCCGAGCTCATGTTAGGATTTATTTAAATAAATAGATAATTNGTATGGTTTGTTTCAATATGCACCCCTTTTTTCAACATGCGTCTTTCTGCAGTTTTGTATTTGTGTTTGTTGCGTACTTCCTATAATCAGCAATTTGGTTCCGAGCTCATGTTAGGATTCATTTAAATAAATAGATAATTCGCATGGAAGCATTGCAGCAAAAAAACCGTTTAAATGAAATTAAAAGACAACTGTTGTTAAAAAAGTCTTCATAAATTCAGTTCCTTTCGGGTTCCCTAAATCAGTTTTTCAAAATCAACCGAATCAGAAACTTCGGCAACAATCAGTTTTATGCAATTAAAAAATTTTGTTTAACGATTTTTGGCATTTCCGATAAATCTTCACAACTTTTTAATTTCGCTAGTCACATAAATATAATGTTTACATAATTAGTGCACTTTTTTGAGTTTTGAAAATGGTCTTGCATTCGTTACAAAAAAAAAGTGTTTTCTTATATCTTATCGATTTTCAAATTCCTTAAGTATATCTAAAACATCACCAATATTAACAATTACTACTTCAATTAGCATTGTCGACAAGCAGAAAATAAAAAAATCTTCATCATTTTCAACACTAAAACATTCTAAGAATTTAATACTAACGTTTAAGAAGTTTATATTAAAAGATAAGGAAATAAGTATATCACTTGGGAACAAGTTGCAGATGGCTTCTGAAATAAACAAAAAAATAGGGCAAACTGATGAAGAAATAAACAACTCTGTGGATTTAGCAGCATTAGTTTATTTGGCATTTGGGCAATGCTGCATCTTGTCAAATATTGCTATTTATTTGCAAATGCAACTGTGTCACATCATTCTTCCTCTTAAGATTGTGCAATAAAATGTCGGCACATGTTCAAACTTCTTCAGCTTAAACATTAGATATAAAATACTATAATGAATAAATAATACAACATAAATTACACAAGATGAACAATATTTACCAAATTAATATAATTGGTGTAACTGACGACATAAATCCATGTATCTTTCTTATCCTTGTAAATGAGATCCAAATAATTAATAAAATACATCAGAAAATTGATACACACTACTGTTTTTTTTGCTCTGAAGATGTATCCAAACAGTTTCCAAAAGAACAACAACCAACGGTGTTCACTCTTCAAAGTATGAACTGAATATTAAATAAAGGATTAACAAATTGCAAAATTCTGTGATATCAGGTAGCAAGTCGATCACCTATATCTTTAATATAGAGGGGGGAAATTATTTGACATGAATTTTAGCTAACGACTTTTCGGAATTCGGTATAATTAAATCGGATTAGTTCGATAATGTATTTCTCCTTACATTACAGCAATTTAAAATATAATTATGAAAGAGGGAGAAATTAGTTCAGAGTTGTTCTATTAACAACGAAGAAGAGGCAGCAATAGGAACAGTAACAAACAGTTTTTTCATTTTAAAACATAATAACTTTGCAAAAATTATAAACTTATTGGGATAAACAACTTCCTTCCAAGTGAACAATAACAAACCGTTAAAATATAGTAGTCCAAAAAGATAGCAAAATCAATTGGCTGCCCGGAAATGTTAAGTTTCCAAATTTATCAAATCTTTCTTTCTTCTAGATTGGAAATTTCATACATCGTTACCCAATGGTCAGTCATCACTGATGACTCGTCCGGTCAGAGATAATTCTCGTCTGGACAATGTGCATACTTTAATATAACTCCAAAGTGGTATTTCCGGGTTTCGGGGCATAACAGCCTCTATCCATGGGGGGCGCCAAGCCACTTGACTTTCCTAGTGACGAGCATTTTTCCATCAAGTGCCAGGCAATTCATAGCCATCCGAAGAATAGTCAACAACGTGGACACCGCCTGGTCATATAATAGTAATCATGCAACAAGTGTTAAGTCTTCGCATCTTTCTTCTTCTCGCACACCCGAAGGCTTCGTATCGGTCTTGTCCTGCGAGCAATTTCGGCTCGACGCAGATTGCCTTTTGGCTTGCAAATAGCTCTAAGCAGATTGTCGAACCGTATGGTGTTTCGTCGCGCCGTCTTCGGCACTAGGTGCATCAGCTCTGGCGACGCGGTGGCCGCCGACACGCAAGCCCCGTCGCCAAAGCACTATAAACCATCCGGCTTTGGCGCCCATCCCCCAAGACTGTCATCGCCGGCATGAGCCAAGGGTCATGGGGTTTTACGTGGAACGACACTTTGCATCCTCGAAGATGTAATGCCAAAGCAAACAAACCCGAGCCGCCGAACTTAAGAAAATAGAATTAGCGTTAATGATTATTCACGTGGTGGCCGATAAGGATCTAAGCAAATAGATGGAATAATAAGTTTTTCAAAAATAATTTACCTAACGAATTTGTACCCATTGGGAAATTTGAAATTTCGTTAATTCATAACGGAAAATATCTGTGAAACTACATCCGATTGGATGCACAGTCTTCAGGTACAAACTTTCAAGAATTTGCATTTGTAGCAACTGCCAACAAAGTTGTGAATTTTAGAAACCATAAAGTGGCACTCAGCTTCAACAATTGCACTTTTTCTTAGGCAGGTAAAGGTAATTACACATTTCCCTAAGTGCTTTTATTAATATTGCCAGTAGACATGGTAAAAGCATAGGAAGTGGAAACAATTGAAGATGTTCAAATAGGCACTTAACTTGTAGTTTCCGCTTTTCTTGAAAATTGCTGTTACTTTCTATTGTGAAGTACACTGAACAAAATTGTTTTATTATCAATTTTTTCATACCTCTAAATTTTTATGGTTTTCTGTAGCACTTCTCTTCCTCCGGATATTTTTCTAACTGGGTAAATTAAAATTTGAATTTCAATTGAAGTTCAAATTGGAGTTTTGATTCGGGAGAAGATTTTCAAAGCAAACAACGAATGCTTTTTGATCCTCATTTTTCGCAGAATCTACAAAATTAAACAATTTAATAGACATTAAATATATTAGATATACCAATTAAAATAGTAATAAATAGAACAATTTGAAATTAAAATTTTAACAATCTATCACTCATTGTAATTATACAACACATGACATTATAAAGTGACTATTTCTTTATGTATAGTTAACAGAATTTTAAATATTTAATTGCTACCTTATGTTTGATTATTAAACTTATTTGAGCGCAACCGATCCAGGCCCATTTGTTCCTCTTCCTCATCACTAGTATAAGAATTCATTCCCAAAACAGCACCGCGCGATGAAGTTGCTTGCATCAATTCTTGGTCTGGTCCCGTTCGCGTCTCATACAGCAAAATATTTAGAGTTTCTTCATAAATTCGTGATTCAGGGCATTCGACTTTGCTATGCTTCTTATCAGTAGCATAAACAATTGAAGAACAACATACTTCAGACACTTTTTTCCCATGTCCATAAAAAGTCCAACAACATATCTCACTGGTGCTAATTACATCTTTAATAAAGAGCACCCTGTTCTTGAACCATAGTGAGAGCTTATCAAATAATTCTATGTTCTTTAGTAAATTATCATCTGAAGTTGGTGTATATGAATATTTGTTGTTATGCCTGTTGATAAATAGTTTAATTGCTGGTTTGGTAGTGGCACTTATGAGACGTTCTTCTTCAGCTAGAGATGTAATCAATGGCACCTGACATAGTGGCTCAACCTCTGTTTGCTTTCGCAAAATTGCTTGATTGCAGGACTCTGCCAAATCTGTTATGCAATAATATTTCGCTTCTGCTTGCAATTCAGCCAATTCTCTTGTGCTCTCTGGAAGTGGTACTGAACCATCTCTGAGGAAGTTCAAAATGGTTGTGAAATGTTTGCCACATCTATCAATCAAAATCCAGCCTACCAAAGATCAAGACTTAATAATGTTTATTATAATAAAGAAATGAAAAATAATACCTTCACAGTCAGATCGAACTTCCATTCTACCACTGAACATTGCTCTTAGCATGGTGTCATGTTTAGTAAGTGTGCCTATGGTGGTGTAATGTAAGGAACCACCAACATTTAGTTTTACATACTGGGAGGGATTATCCTTAATTACAGTTTTTCCAGACATATCCAAAACTGAGCTACAAATGATAATATACATATTAGTCAAAGGAGGAAATGTTATATGAATAAAATCAAACTTACGAGGTCATATGTGTGGAGTAGATGTGCCTCAATTATTTGCCAATTTTACAACAGTTAAGCACTAAGTTTGAATCATTTTATTACATGAATAACGCAATGCAAATCCCATGTACCATGATAGGAATGTCAATGTTTTTTTATAGAATTGCTACTCTTGCTGCTAGAGCATTCTGCACCATATAACCAGAGACACCTTGTCTCTGATATAACCAAAGTATGTTGAGTATAAATCATAAAAAATTCCTTAGGATGAATCTAAAAATTAATTTTCACTTGGCCTTTGTTCTACAATTTTTTAATAAATTTTTATAGATAATAAAGATAAATTTTCGAAAACAACACAAATATCACAAAAGTGATAAGAATTTCAGGTAAGTTGGTTCCGTGGTGTAGCGGTTATCACGTCTGCTTTACACGCAGAAGGTCCCCGGTTCGATCCCGGGCGGAACCACGTTTTTATTATTGGAAATAAATTAGTTTAATTTTTTATTTATTACAGTACAATTCTACATTGCAATCAATTAACGTCGACCAACACAAAGTAGTAAACAGGAATTTAAATGTGTATGAATTAAAACTATACACCAATTTATAAACATCATCATATGTTCACATTAATTATCTCTAAGTATTTCATTAGTTCTAATACATGGATTAAAAATATTTGCCATATAAGTATAATTGCAGTAAAATTAAACCACTTATAAAATTCCTGACAGTTTGTGCTAAATCAATGCAGAAAGACATTACTGTCCTGCTAAGATACCTTGTATATCTTGACTTATTTCATTGGAATTCACCTGTTTACTAACAATTTGTTGACTTCTTGCTTCCAGAATTGCGCACATCTTTTTATGCATAAACCAATGCAATTTCTGGCAATCTCGATTACAATAAGAAACACTCTTACATTTTGAGCATTGTTGTATCGCCTTTTTCTCGCCGCAAGTGCTGCAATTATTGGATTCATCAACAAATGCACGTTGTCCATTGACGGCTGCGGAGACAACACTAAAGCCCATTGGGGCTTGATCAGAAGCTAATGATGCAACAATTTGTCTGAATAATGTGCTCTCAATGTGAGGAAAAGACTTGACACATTGGCGAATTAATGACTCCATGTACTCCAGGTCACCAGACTTATTTATCTTTAATATTTTTTTGGCAAAAACTTCAACAAATGATTTGCCATCATTTTCCTTTGTTTCCTTTTGTATTTTGATCTGTTTGGAAATTTCACCCAACATGTAAGATAAGTAATAGTACTTGAATCCAAGTACTTCATTTGTTTCCTTTTTCTTCATTTCCTTCTCAGACATGAGCTCTAGAACTTTTTTAACATCATCAATGTTATCAACCAATCCCTCATAGGAATTTAGCAACATGGCAATTTTCAATGGATGCATATTATACATTAAAACAAATTTGTACATGCTGTCCACTAGTTTAGGATGTATATATGGTTTTTCTTGAGATCCTTGCTTTGTAGCATAGTATTCTATATCCTCCTTAGGAATGAAATTGTTGATTGTGCTTACAATATTGTGATACCCAACAAAGGAAGCCAATTGGGATGCAGTTCTATTGATTGAATTTAATACATTGGTTTTTGCACCTGCTGCCAAAAGTAAATGGCACACATCAATATTGCCACTTAGAGCTCCAAAATGTAGAGTGGTATAGTCATTTGCATGCTCACATTTATTTGCATCAGCTCCCTAAAAATTATGAATACTTTTTATCAATTTAAACAAGAATAGTTACACCTACCCTTTGTAAAAGAAGTTTAACCATATCAGCACTGCCTCTGTAAGCAGCTTGTTGTAAAGGAGTCATTTTATCTTGGTCAACAAAATTTATATCCTCCTTTGGATTATCGGCTAACAGCTTCTTGAATTCTTCCAGGTTTTTGGTCTCAATGGCTTTCATAATTGCTTGTTGAACACGGGAAAGTTCAATTGAAGTAGTTTCTGTTTTGGTTTCTTTTGGGTTCGCCATGGTTTAAAATTTATGATTGAATAAATCTGAAATTAGATTTAAGCTCACTTTAAATGAGGTATGCTTGGGTTTAATAAAGTGAGGTTAGAAATACTTGGAAAAGTAAGGAAATTTACAATGTGCGATATAGGCAACTTAATATGCACAAATTAAATTTGTTGGTAGTTTTGAAAAATTTTCAAAACGTTTTTCAACGTTGTTCTTGCTGTGAAGGAAAGAACACAAATAAGTCTTACATTGTACTTACTACAGTTAATTGCATCCCTTGTTTGCATGACAAAGTGTAGGTCAACACTAGTAAGACATTACCTTGTTTGTATTACAAACGATTATAGCAAAGTAATTGTTTTATATCATGCAAACAGACTCATAATTATAAATCGATAATTTAATTTCTACCCATCTGCTGATAAGTTAGTTAAATTATCACTTATCATCAATGTGATAACTTCAATAACAAATAGTATTCAATACATCTTAGAGTTTCCAGGAAAAAAAGATGATCAGAGAGAAAATTAATTTATACACTCTCATTTTAAACTGTAAATAAATTTACTATCAAAGCGTTTAAAAATTATCATTTACATAAACAACAGTTGGAATGGAACTAAAATAACACATCATAAGACATAATGAATAACAAATATTTGTTGTTGTATTAAATAAAGTGCAATGGCTGTATGCACTTTATTTTTAACAATTTTATGAAATTTTGGTGTATTGTATAGAATAAATAAATTTGGTTTTTAGAGTAATATAATTTAACAATCAATCATGACCCAAATTTCAAATATGGCGCATATTTTGTATGAATTAATATTATTATTACGTTCATAGAAATATATCATGTTTGATGCCTCACTTTTTGGTTCAACTATGCGGGTTTTATATTTATTATTCGTTGATGTACCTTAGTTGCCCTTAATCATTAGTTGGGAGCTACGAGTATAGTTATGATTAATTAATAGCATTTTAGCCGCATATTTGGAAGAATAACAATTATAAATATTCTGATCTTTATAAATCCTTAATATTTAACTGGAAACTTTCTTAACAGTTTGAATTTCTTAATAATATACATACAATTAAAATTGTTGCATATTATTTGATTGGTTAAATATGAATTGCAATCAATTATCAAATCAAAGATTGTAAAAAGTTGCGTTTGGAACAAATAAATGGCTGTTTATTTGCTCCGGCAACAAGTGCACTAAAATAAATTTGTTAAATCTATTCTAGGGTCTTAATGGTAATATTACTTATTTGCAATCGTTGTGTAATTATTCCAGAACGACTGCAATGTAATTGTCTATATTGCTACCTAATACAATGTCTAATTTTAATTTTGCAATATTATTTTAACTCATAACCAAATCGTTTTAGTATCTAATTAATGGCTAATCTTTATACATGTTACATCATTGATTAATACATCAAGGCCGGTATACAAACATCTGCTAAATTATCAACACGTGGACTGTTTATTTACGGTGTTGGGTGCCAACTATTGCAGATAATTTTTGGTGTGTGGGATGACTTGTGAATCCAATGCTATATGGCTGTTTAGCACTGGATTCGACTGCAAATTTCGGGTGTGTATCATGCAAAATTGTACTAATGAATGGTTACGCTGCTTAAACGTAATATACATCAAAGTTTGGCGGTTTCTTGTTTACTCAAACATCTTCGGGCGGTGGTGCAGTGGGCACTCCTTGATACTCAAGATTCACATGATTAGTTTCCATCCGGACTGCTACACCGTTTGTTTGTGAAGCCAACTGCGTATCCCTCCAGGGTGTTGTTAGGATTTGGAACCGTTTCTTCAACGAGCCCCGCGTTGTAATTATCTTGTAAAGTGCAACAATCGGGATCATTATAATCGAGGAGCCTGTGATGCACCAACCCAGCGCGTTTGCCCACGAAGGATAAACATAATCCTCATACGTTAACGGTTCATATCCCAAAAGACCGTAAACAATGATGAAGAGCAAAAATACAGGCGCAGCAAACCTCCAGCAAAATCGCCAATAAATTCCAGGCGAAAATCCAATCATATCTTTGATATCATCACAAAATCGTTGAGTTCCTATAAGAAATTAAAGGTTTACACTCAATGGCATAATTTTTGGGGGCATCTTACCATAAATCCATGATACTGCGATTGCTTCGAAGAAAACAGCGAAGAGCATTGAGTAACCTGCTGCATAACGATCCAAAAGTAAGAAAAAGTAGAATCCTCCTTGTGAGCAAGATGCAAGTCCAACGATGAAGTAAAGTGTGAATAAGCAGGCGACGAAGACTTCTCGATTACGTCCGATTTTCGGGAATTCATCACTGAGCGCGGTTATTATCGCCTCGGATCCTCCAAACTAGACAGGATAAATGGTATAGTATTCTTAAAGGAAATCTGGGGAGTGGTTTTTACCGAGCTGTCCAGGCCCAATGTTAACAGCATCATGAAGAAGATCAAAGCCCAGAAAATGCTGCCGGGCATTGTGGCAATGGCAGCCGGATACACAACGAAAACCAATCCAGGTCCTTCAGTTGCCACATCCTGGATGGGCATGTTGGCTGCATGAGCCATGTATCCCAACACTGAGAAGATCACGAAACCAGCTATGAAACTTGTTGCTGAGTTTATGACTGAAGTTATGATTGCATCCCTATGTAAAAACAATTCTGAAATTTTTGTAACTATGATTATGTTATTAGATTTTACTTGTAGACGTTGTTGTGGTATTTGTTGTAGGATGCATATGCTAGAAGAACACCAAATCCAGGACCAAGAGAGAAGAAAACTTGGGTTGCTGCATCCACCCATACCTTAATTAAAATTTCTCAATTTCAGAAATCAATCTTCCTTAAACCTGATGATTTTATGTTTTGGCAATTTGTAAACAATATCATTTGGCAAGAAAAACCATCATCGATATATCGATTAGATGTTTTTGTTGTACCATTTTGGATCATTTTAAAAAGAAATTCTAAAAATGCTGTTACCTTTTACAAGTAGACATTTTCAGAAACTTAATATGTTCTTTACATACCTCAGCCTTGGTGATTGCTTGAAAGTTGGGATTCAAGTAATACATGATTCCTTGAGCACTTCCTGGTAATGTGATTCCTCTGACCAGCAAAATAAGCAAAACCGCATACGGGAACAAAGCTGTAAACCACACAACTTTTCCAGACGTTGAGATACCTTTCCATAGCGAAAAATAACAAATAATGTAGACGGCCAACAAACATAAAGCAGTATCCCATTTGATGGCTCCAAGATCATGAAGACCATCGCTTTTGTGGAGTTCTAAGATGGATCGACTGCAAGGATAATCCCAAAGAAATTAAGTTATTACTTGTAAACTGTAAGAAAGTTACGTGAAATATTCAGATGCAGCAGTATTCATCTTTGAATTGTCCATAATGGATGAATTTGTAGAATTCCTCAGTGAGAAGTCAAACTGTAATTGAACATTGACAAAGGACATGAGATAATATGAAATTGTATAGTTTGTATTGACTTACAGGTTTACAATTGGGGGTATTCCACTCATTGTTACAAGATGTCCATGGTAACATATCCGTGAAGGATGCGAAGAAGAATCGTAAAGCCCAAGCGATGATGACATTGTAGTAGAAATCAACGTAGAAAGCAATCAGGACCACAGCATATCCAATCCCTAAAATCATTTTTTTTACTACCCTTTAACCCATATATTCTGGGGTGTGGAAAATGATGAGGGTAATTTACACCCGCATTTTAAATTTTTGCCTCCATTTACACGTAATTATTGTAACAATAATGTTGTGGAATTAATGAAGCAGTTGAATGGACCCTAACAATCATCCGCAATGTCTGAATTCCCTTTTGACTAATGCTGGCAACTTTCCTGGGGCATAAAGCATGGATGCACGAGCAGTACTAATGTGAAAATGATGCGGAAAGAAAATCCTAAGCGCTTATTGTCGACGCCGAGCGCCATGATGCGACCTCAACCGTTGAGACTCAATTATCCACTCCGGAACCGGAAACTGCCGTCGTCGCCGGGCGTCGTTCACATCGCCTTTTGCGATCCTAAGAACTCCCCAGCAGCTCAGCCTCAGATGAAGAGGTCGGAGACAAATCCGCTGCACAAAGGGGCAGCTCGCACATAATTTTTAGCTGTCCCTCACATTCAAATCACAAATGCAACCATATTCAAGGTTGTCGTATGGTTTTTTACCTTTGAAGAGTGGCACCAGCCGTCCCCAGCATGTAATTGCGCCCTTCCGGTTGAACTGTCCGAGTGCCAACTCCATGTAGAACAATGGAATGCCCCCAACGACCAGCATAATGCAATAGGGGACCAGGAACGCTCCTGTTAATGATGAAACAATCCAAATTCAGTTCAGCTAATAAATAAACAATACAAACAAAAATCTGCTGGTTAGATTTTTTTGCAGAATTACATTGGTAGATGAAATGTTGTAATAGTAGAGATGCATATCCTGGTGAAAACGATCTGAAAACTCTTTGATATCATGCTTCCATGCGAAGGGTATGAGTGAGTGGTATGATATTAAAGTTCATTAAATCGCTGTGATTTAATTAGGTGGAGGCTTTCTGGAAATATACCAAGGGTTTCAAAAATTTCAAGTGTCTGACTCAAAAACGTATCCATTTGAGCCAGGAATTAATTAGAGGGAACAGGAATATAATTCTAAACTGGGTAATGGAATGGCAAGTGAAATCCTAATTCTGCTTTCAGGTTTTTTCACATATCCATCATTTTTCCACCTCGACCACTTGAAAAAAAAGGAAGCATTAAGGCTCCCCAAATGCAATTATTGCTTCATTTCATCTGTACTCTCAGTGCACGCATCAAATCCGAGAAGGAATCTTGTACACGACTGCTTTGTTCCAGTCTGGTGATCGGCAGACTTTCAGCGATGAATATTGACATCGTCGTCATTTTAATTCGCTTCTCATTCGACTGATATATTTTAGGCTCTTATTCCGCGCATTAGAGCGCATTTCTGCGAATGCCAGCCAGCTCCATCTCCTTCTCGGCCAGCTCAATCTTCCCGTCTTCTTCCCTGTGTCCTGGATGAACTATCGACAGAGATGTACAATAGGGTCGCGACTTTATAACTTCGCTCGAATCTTGCATTGCTGTGGCAACTCACTCTGGCGTAGTTCATCGGGAATCAGGAATCGGGCAGGACAAAAGGGGGGACACGTACTCGGAAGGAAGTTGCACGTTAAGACAAGTGAATCAAATGGGAGTTGCGATTTTCGTTCCCTATGGAGTTGGTATAAAGGATGAGTGTGTCCTTTCGACTTGAGGGCACATTGCTACAATACTTTTTCACAATTATTGCTTCTTTCTGGAAGAAGATTTGAATTTATTTATTTTATTTACTGTTGAAGAGGTAGATCTTTAAAGAAAGTGAGTTAAAGTGGGTTTTAAAGTTAAAGATAAATTTGGAATGTAGGATATTTTCTTCAGAGAAGAAATGAATCACATTGGTAATTGCTAACGTGGTAATCAATGAATCTATCAAAAATTTTGAGTTGATATCTTCCCATTTTTTCCTCCAATGCAAAAATACTATTCTACTGTCAAAAAATTAGAAAAAGGGTTCTAAATTCATCGATTAAACAAGGCTAATTGAAGATATCATTCTTAAGCTCGGAAGATCTATTTTACTACCTCCTCCTTAGAGGTTCTCACCCTTCTTGTTTCTTAAAGAAAACTTTTTGAACCAAAAAACCTTCAATTCTGAAGTACAGATCAAGTGGAATGTACAGTTAAATAAATATAGAATCTAAGGAGAAGTTTATTCCACTGTCGAAAAAATAGATTAAAGTTTTCTGAACTCATCAACGTCATTCTTGACACAAGGCTGACTGAAGAAAACATACTTAAGCTTGGATAGTCAACAGGTCAATAAAATTTTCCAATTAAAAAAAAAGTGAGTTAAAGTGGAGTTGAAATTTTTCTTTTTCTTCCTTGATTCTTTTCCATATTTGTAACATGAAACAAAGCTAATTGAAGAAAACATTCTTGGGTGGTCTATTTTACAAAATCCATTTTAGTTTTCCTAGTTCATTAGAAAACTTTTTGAACCAATAATTAATCAATTCGAAATTTAAAATCTAACAGAAAAGTGTAAAAAATTCAGAAATGGTCATAAAAATTATAAAAATAGATACAACAAATGTCTGATTAAGTCCTGAAAGTCCTGAAAGATGTATTGATAGTATCATTTTCTAGAGTTCTATCTAGATGTTGAAAATGTTGAAGATGTTCATACTGTACTTTGGTGACAGTGAAGTGCAGCCATCAGTGGCAAACGCTCTTCGCATCAATTAGTTTACCGTCGATGATTGGAAGAGATA
>JARJDZ010003097.1:0-50175 GCA_030264555.1 Aleochara sp. GC000083
CCCCAAGAAAATGTAGAAAATTCTAAAACATGGAAATTTACAACATATTGTATTTATTCAAATAATTTGTTAAACAATACCTTTAGAGACTGCTATAGAGTGCTCATACTGCTTGAAGTTAACTATGTTTGTCAAGCAGACTCCATGGAATCATGGAAAATTCTAATATAAGAAAAATTATGACATACATTATAAACAATATCTTGAAGATGATTTCCATATGTTCCTTAGTGCTTGAAATTCTACATATTTGTTAAGCAGACTCCAAGAAACATGGAAGATTCTAGAATGTGCATCCACCAACCTGTTTCCTCCACCTTGATACAGACCAATACTTGATGGTTCTGAAACATAAAATATAATGAAAGGTTTACTTACTCAATACCTTAAGGCTTAAGCATATGGAGTGAAAAATCAATGTGGATTCACATTTAAATATCCTATACTGATGGAAGTTCCTCCAACATGTAATGGAGACCTCAGGAGATTCTGTAACAATAAATATAATGAGTCATCTGATCATATATTGAATATATAACAATGATATATTTATACACTACCTCAAGCACATGCAGCCATTACGTGCTCCATATGGAGACAAAGTTCCTTCAATATGTAATGGAGACCTCAACATTGTTTGCAAATTCTGCAATTATAAATATAATGAGTTATCTGTTCACATTTGAATATATAACAATAAAATATTTATACACTACCTTAAGAACAGGCAGCCATTACATGCACCATATGGAAACCAATGCAAAATGTCCTATGTTGGTGGAAGTTCCTTCAACTTGCAATGGACACCTGAAAAATATTAACAGATTCTGGAATAATAAATATAATGAGTTATCTGTTCATATTGAATATACATATAACAATAAAATATTTATACACTACCTAAATTAAGCACAAGCTGCCATAACAGGCACCATATGGAAACCAATGCAAAATGTCCTATATTGATTAAAGTTCCTCTAACAAGTAATGGAGACTCTAACCATGCTAGCAGATTCTGCAACAATAAATATAATGAGTTATCTATTCACAAAAATTATTTGTTGTATAATACTTTAAACATATACACATTATTGCTTACCATTTCAAAATGTTCAACATTGATGTGTTTGACTTTGTGATGAACTCTCCAACTTATACAATTCATATACTTGAACATGTATAAAGTCCAACAATAAAGAAAGGCTCTATTATAAGAAATATTATTGCATTTACCGGAATATTGTTAAAAAATTCATAGAAATATGTCAATTTCAAAATATGCACGTTCCTCGCACAAGTTTGCAAGTTCCTCAAACATGTGGGGAAGACTGCAACAATACATAATTTTATAATAATATATATTATCAGATACTTGTTCACCTAGTGCACTTATATGCACAAACTGTTAATAGAACCATAGAAAACGAAATGTCTAAATTACCGAGGTACCACTGTAGAGTGAGTGTTGATTGTATAGGGAGTAATGTTTTACTTTACTCCCTCGGTTTAAAACTTGATAAAGTTGTCATAAAAACAACTCTCACCAAGCCGAATATTCATGGGGGAATAAAGTGGTACTTTACCAATTAATCAAGGAAAACAAATTAGTACATTTACTATTTGTTAATTAATTACATACTACAGCGTCAAACGCGCACATTTAGTGGAATATAATTAGATTTTGCTGTTATATTCAATGCGCTTTACACCAGTGAAGTTTGAAAAATTTCTGTCTAGATATAAAAAGCAAGTGACCTCAAACACGCGATTTTCCTTCACAACTATATGCAAATAACGAGTTCAATTGTACTAGAGGCAATTATAATCGCAAATCAAAGAAGCCATAGTCCTAAAAGTATAAAAACGCAGATTGATTATCCATGTCCAGTACCGATTACTTTATTCTCAACTAACTATAAAGTGTCTCTATTTAAATATAGCAAATTATTTTCTAGATTTCAACGGTTAAGACAGACATTGTTAGGCAAATTATTGTTCAAGGTTCACAATAACATCGTTGGATTGATTCCAGATAAAAACGCAAAATTGCACAATCAAATATAAATTAAATGTAATTGCTTAGACAAGTGCAACTAGAATAACTGCAAAGATGATGATGCCGATCTTATATTTATATATATATATATATATTCTAGTCATTTAGGAATTATCTTTAAAAGCAGTCCAAGAAAAAGGCAAATACAATTGCGAATGACGATAATACTCAAAGGACCACCCTCGCAACTTTCCTGCACCTAACTTTGTCCGCAGTCAATAGTTACCTCTTGTTAGTCGCTTTGTGCGCATACAAACACAATATCCTTCTTCACGTACCGTCCATGCTTAACCGATTACATTACGGGCACATACAAATACATCCAGCTGGAAATCATCAAGCGGTGGTCCGTATGTTGATGTTTCGCAGTTCAGGTGCTTTATTAGTAAAGCAGCCGGCGTGGTGAGCGGATGTACGCTTTGTAAACTATTCCAAAAACATGCGTTCAAGTCTCTTACATTAATGAACACCTAAAATTCAAGTGCATCTGCTAGTAACATTAAAAACATTGTGCTATTTTCCAATAGTATTGAGCAAACAAACGCGCATTTAAAATAAAATTAATAATTTGGTCAACTGTCATTTTAAAAGGATTTTTCAAACAATGTTTAAGCAATTGTTGTTGAAACTTTATGAAATTTGGAGTGGCAATAATCAAATCTTCTTAAAATTCTAAGTTAGCTAATAAGTAAACAAAGTGCAATATAAATCCCAAGACATTTGAAAATTGAAAAATGGTGAGTAATTTAAATGATTTCAGGAAGTTGTTAATGTAATGTCTGTCTGGTTTTGCACAATTATAAATGTATTATTTCTTCTTGATTTATATTATTACTTGTTGACATGTGTTAATATCAGTTATTATCTATTATTGATAATTGCACACTTGTTGGTAACGTGTAACTAATTATTATAACATTAGCTAACACTAGACTGCTAAAAGTAGCAATTATCATAAATTGCCAACAAAAAAAACATAACTTTAAAAGCGCAATATTCATTTTGTTACACATAAACAACTCAAGAAATGATTTCACTTTTTTACTTTTGCATAACTTTTAATAGAATTGAACGCGTTAACTTCAAATATTTTAAGACTTTCGCATTTCAGTTAATTATCGTTTGAAATTATGTTTATAAGAAATTCAATATTCAGCTTGACTAGAAATAGCAGAATAATTTAAAAGTAATTATCAGGCATTTGTGTTCGTAAATTAATCAGTATAATTAACTGATTAATGAAGGACGATTAACAATCAGCTGGCAATTTGTTAAAATTGTCCTAAATTAAACATTTGAAGATTAACATCTTCCAAAGGAAGTAAAATCTTGTCTAAACCTCAAAAATTTGGTAACCTTGTGAAAGGGAAATTATTTCATTAAAATTTTAATCTAAATTAATTGCATTAACTGCGTTTTTATGTTATGACAAAATAAAAATTGGTGGCATCCTGGCCTATTCATAATTGAACGATGTCATGGTCCTCAATGCGACCGAATTTTTATAAATTAAAATCATAGAATATTGCCGTAATAGTTTCGTAACGTATTCTTTGTAGCATAGAGTCCAATGACAAAAATTAGCACAGTTTTTCGCAAGTGATATATTTAAAAATGTATGCAACTGTCAAGTGATTTCACTTTCAAAGTTACTATAGCGCAAAGCAAATAACAAGAAGCACCGAATACAAGTAATAAGAAACAATGAAGACGCAGCCAAGTGCGAAGCTAGAACAAAGTGTGTCTGGTTCAGATACAAACGCAAAATTTGAGATGTGAAGAAACCGAAGTTGACTTCCTACGACGTTTTTGCACTATAATGTGCTATGAATGATGCGAGTTCAAGATCCATAACGAACTGATATGAATATACTACTGACACTCTTCGTTACAATGGTTATTTTTCGACACGAGAACATTTGCCAATAAGATTCTGTATCAGAATGCGAGTACAAGACAAGTTGACGACTTACAAAACATGTTTTTGTAAATCTTCTTGTATATTTTCAAGTTCTACTGACTGGAAGCGTTAAGCGTAACAAATTACGACGCACATGAACTGATCTATGAAGCGCATGTTGAACTGATATTTCCACGTGTGTATCATTCGCAAATTATTGCAAACTGCTGTAAAAGCTATAGTCCTACTAAATTACAAAATATGATTAATGAATGTGGCAAAAGCAATTCGGGTTTTGGTTGGAAAAAGAACCAAAGTAATTTGAAATATCGAGGGAAATGACATGGGAGCAATTACGCGAAGAGATCAAAGATAAGTACAGCGCGGAAGATAGTTATCAATAACCAACAGGTCACGAACTTGACATCAATTACCATCGAGTTCGAATGTAGAGTGCGATGATTAGGTAGCACTGAATTGTATGAAAAGCATGGTTCTTTGTCGCGAAAAATCACAGAGTTTGTTATGGTCTGGGCCATAGAGAGCAGTAATAATTACAATTGCTCTTCAGCGCTTGAATATTTCAGTGTCAGGTGTTCAAAATGATATAATAATATACTATGAGAGTACTTACATTGTCCACTACAGTTCAGTGTCCTCAACTTTTTCCTGCCTATCTTTTCAGTGTATGGAATGTGCAATTACAGTTGTTGATTGTGATGCGTGCTTATGTTGGTGCAGTGGTCGACAATTTGATTTTTATCAGCATCAAATGTTCCGGTGAACCTACGAAAACAAATATTAGCAACTGATTTATTTAGAATTTAAATTATCATTATTCTGATATCGCTGATCGAATGAAACAAACAAACCATTAACTAATTCGAATGTTAACGTAATTAATGAATAAAGTTTGTCCCAACTAGATCAGCAAATTTCGAACTAGAACGGTTTCTATATTTCTTTATCACGTGAACTGAAAATTATCCTAAAGAAATTAATGAATCAAGTACGACCAATAAAATTGTAGGAGGCGGTAAAAGTATGCCACTGCGGATAGAATACTTACTCATGAATGCAAATATATTGCGATCGCGATCCACCATCCCCTATTGGTCATTGTATCGACCGACTTGGCGTCTTCGCCGAACGACTTCCGTTTGCCTTTCATTCTTCGTCTATTCCTTTACAACTTCCTGTAGGTCAGGACGGTGACTAGTGGGCCGATTAAATCTGCAAAAGTAATGTTTGTATTAACCCAGATTCATGATTTTACAGGCTGGAGTGGACAGTTCTCTGTGAAAACCTCCAATTATTTATGAGCTTTTTTATGCGAAAATGAGTCAAAGCGTTGCAGGAACACTTGAATACTAATTAAGGTCAACTTTAGCATTAATTCAGCATTACTAGCATTGGTGAATTTTCCTTTGTGCCCTGCATGGCGATTAATCTAATTCAGACGGAAATAAAAGCTACTTGCCGTATAATTTTAACTGAATCGGCAAATAATGCGAACGTACTTTTACAAATAAAATTTAAACATTATGATTGAAAATATTAAAGTTCGCTAACACTGTGATGCGTTTTCATTATATTTCCTTGATTTTATCGCTTAATTGCGAAACTTTTTGTATTTTCATGAAGTCGTTGCCTCAAAATGCTAAAGTCCAAAACGCTCGATAAGTCAACCGAAGAACTGAGTAATAATTATAAATACGTTGCGGCATGTTCGTGCAGTTCGAGTCCTTCGTGCAGAAATATCCACATCCTTACTTGCCGCGTCGGGGGCGGCCTGGAGTGGAGAAACCACAGAGCGTTTTCTTTGACTTGAAGGCGTTCGTGTGTGGCGGCGAGGGGAACTCTGCGGTAACAGAAGTAATTGCTGGTGGCCGCAGGCCGAATGGGGCCGGCCGTTACCTTATCGACCTACTGCCAAGTGGAAAAACCATGCACCGAGTGTTATCTAAAACAGAAATAGCAATTTACATCGTGCATAACGAAATACATGGTAAAATGCGTCACCAAATTATTTCAACGACAATATGACAAAGAACTTAATAAAGAGAGAAATACAAAAAGTACAGAAAGCATTCGTCATTTGTCCATTGAATTTCTCGATTTGTGCACGTCATTAACATAACTTGGAGGGTGTGATTCACCCCTATAAATAGTAAGCATCAAAAATGGAAAAAAGCAACGGAATCATTCTCAAGACACTTGTCGATCATGTCGACAACCCGTCAACATGCATTATTAATTTGTCGTTTTACCTAATTGAATTTCGATTCAAACGATTTTTCTTATTTGCATAATACACGGTTGCTCCTTTGATTAGATGCATTGTTCAAAACGCGGAATAGATGCGCGCGATTGATGTACCCAAGGTACGATTTGCTGGTGATGCCGGATAACGCAACCGGAAGTGCGGCTTTCTCTCGACTCGTCTGACTGTCCTGCAGTTTCCTGCCGGACCAACGAGCCGAAACGCCTTTGTTCCTCATCTGCGAACAATACAATGGCCATAATGGCAACACATCGCAAATCAAAAATCATAACAGATGTAACGCACTCGCAGAAACTTCATTATAAAATGAGGCAAAAATAAAAATAGAAATGACGCTATTATTGCTTTTTCTCTGCGCTTTGTGGCGTGTTCCAATTGACTTGTTGCAAATTTTCCATGATTGTGTACAAAACTAACTGTTTGCTGCAATGTAATTTATGCCCAGCGACAGATCATTGTGAGACGTGTCATCATTGGCGGCTCATTTAATGCTCATCAGCATTGTCGTTTGTCACCCGATGTTTGTTAATGTTAAATGAAGTAATTAAGGATTGTGTAGCCTGAATGACCAACAATCGTTTGAAGCGCATGAAGTAATTATTGGTGAATTAAAGTATCGTCCTTTCAGACGTGGAATTTCCAATTACCATTCCTGTGGCTTGTTGTATGCGTGGCGTTGAGCACGCAGCAGGAATGCTCCCGATTGGAATACGATCGATGCGTGCAGATTGCCGATCCGCTCGTGAAAGAAGCCCATCTGGTGTTTCCGGACAATATGGATGACATCGATCTCGTATGCCGGACGTGGAATAAATTCGTCGACTGTCTCAAACGATACACGGAGCGCTGCTTCACCGATCAGCAGCGGAGACAGTTCAATAAAGCCGTGGAGAATCCGATCGAGTCCGTGCATCAAATGTGTATGCAGCCGCAATATCAAAAAGGTCGGCCAAATCTATTCAAAAATACAGCATAAATTATTTTTCTAGCAAAAACTTTAAAACAAATTTTTTTGTATTTCTTCAGAATACCTTCAATATGCACCCTGTATAAAAAGCACCATCATCGATAAAAACCGTTGCGGGCCCCACTACAGTTTGCTCGTAGATCAGGTCGCCCAAGGCGAGATTATTTCGAAGGCTACGCTCTGCTGGTAACTAATAGTCCACCCTCCTCGATAAGCGATCTTTAAGACGTTTTTCTTCCTTACTTTCAGCTCGCACGACAGATTCAAGCAATGCGTCTACCGCGAAACTCGACAGTTATGCGATCGCGGCATGCAAGACGGCCCAGCGGCCACGTTCTCCTCGCAGATTTTGGACAAAGCTCTAAGCTTCCTACAAGATCAATGCTACAATTACATGTAATAATTGATAATTTTGCATAACTTTCCTTTTACATTTAGTATCTTCTAGTCCAAATTCTGGAGATTGCGCTAGTGTCAATAACGACATGACGATCTTCGGTGATGGTAACACTCCCTTATCGACAGCGCCCAGCGAAGTCTTCCCCTGGAGCACTGTCAACAATGCGCACAGCACCAGCAATGATAACAATATCCTGGCAGGCAAGGAAGTGCCACCTCCGAGGATAGCAACGCCGAAACAGTCCGCGCCTCCTTCACCAGCTCTTGATCGAGCGCCATCAACATGGCTGCCAGCGTCTTCAGCCAGTAGTTATCCGGAAAACACCTACCAAACGGTAATAAAAAAATTATAAATAATATTATGTAATAATTCTATGTGGGGACCTTCGGTAGGATCCTTCTTCGCAAATTCTCGGCTCGAGGACTCGTCCCGCTTCATATGGTAGATCAAGCAGTTGGTCCGAATCCGGAAGTAATGTTGGAAGCAATACGGTGCAAGCATTTCAACCAAGTCAGGCGCCACCTGCACAGGTCACTTCACGACCTGACTGGGCAACAACGACTTCCTGGAATGTTCGTAGTTCGCATGGTACGTCCTCCTTTCTGACCCCGATAAAGTTGATGGCATTGTAATTTGTAAATAATTGTACTTTCAGATATGACCACCCAGCACTCCAATGAGCCCACAATCTTTGCGACCCATCATGGCACGGAAACATGGTATCCGGCTGCTGGTAATCAACTAAGCAATGAGGTGGACGAGCCGAACCAACAAGGGCTTAAGTACAATAAAAACACCGCCTCCCAGTCCATTTCATTCAGCAATCAACTGGCTTTCATTATTCTCTCCATCGCTATCCTCTGTGTATTTAACAATGCCTAAATTGTCAATTAGTTTTGTTGCGTAATTTATCAAATAATTGTTATTTATATTAATTACTCCGCCCCGTCCCCGAATGCGCACTAGTCATACAGACAAATTATTATATTATAGATGTAACTTAAATAACAATAAAACGAGAAACAAATCGCAGTTCAGTCAAGGAAAGGGCGGGCATATGTTGACCACTGGACAGCGTTTTCAAGGGAGGTCTAATAAAGGCAGAACTTGGCGGCCGATCACTTGGTGATTGAGCAATTAACGATAGATCATTCAGACAATCAATAAAATCAGTGGGAACTCACCAGGATGGTAGGAAAGCTATCCCTCTTAGTCTATCTTCTATTTTCTACGTTTATAATTTAGAATGTCGTGTTGATCTTGCGTTTGTAAAACGGATTAATTGGGCTGGCCACTGCTGATGGTTTGATGACGCTTCGAGAAGGTTTCTTCGTCGCATCGAAGGGGATCGTAGGCGAATTTTTGAGCTGCTGGAAGTGCTCATGAAATTCTTGTGATTTATTAAGGCGCAAATCGATCTTTACTTTCTTATTGTTCGGCGTAGTAAATGCCAGCGGATTGATAACCATATCCGTATCGCTGAACTTTCGTTTGCCTTTTCCTTTAATCATCGAAAAGGAGGTCTCTAGCAGTTTGGCCGATGCACCTTCCGATTTTCTTTTCTCTAGATATTTTTTGCTGGGCACGAAGATTTCAACTTCTCCATTTTGAAGATCTTTATCCCATTCGGTTACTTCGTGGAACGTTTTGGTGTTCGTCGGTGACAGTTTTTTAGGCGTTGATGTCTCCATAGATAATCTAGGTGAATTTCTTTTAATTACCTTTTTCTGTGGTGAAGTTACAGTTATTGAAGGCGTTTTAGGGGGACTTTGTGTAACTTGCTTCTTGGGTGATTTCTTAGGGGAGAAGTCTGATTCTTCTCCACTATCAGTTTCCGGTTCGCAAACGAACCAAGTACCGGAATTCCTTTCAAATTTAATTTGATCAGAGAGGGAATCTTTCGGAACTTTGGGATTCACCACCCGTGCAGGCTTTTCTTTCTTCTTCTTGGTCAGTTTACTCTCAAGAAGTTTCTTCTTTTCAGCTTTCACTTTCTTTGCCTTTAGATTCGCTTTTGCTTCTTTCCTTTTTTCAAGTAATTTATTGCGTAAATCGATTGGAGTTTTAGTCGATTTCTTCGTGCCAGCCAAATGGTCGTCACGACTATCGTTATTTACACTCTTACTGTCCAATGTGTTCTGCTCATTTGCCAACTTCTCAAGAAGTTTTTTCTTTTTCGATTCTGGCTTGTTTTCTTTTAAATTCACCTTAGCTTCTTTCTTTTTTCCAAGTAATTTGTTGTTGAAATTAAGTAGACGATTAGCCGATTGTTTAGTTTTAACGACTCGATCCTCACGGCTATCAAGTTCTACACTCTTAATGCCCAAGGGATACTGCCCATTTGCTAATTTATTAAACCTAAATAAAAAGAAAATGGTTACTATTTATTGTTAACTGACTGAATGGCAAACTTACTCATCAATCAATTTAGAAATTGTTCCACGCGCTTTCGTATTTTTAGCTTCAAATTTGTGATCAGTCAAAAGTGTATTCATATGCTTTGCACTAAAAGCCAGCTGAGGTAGCAAAACATCCACATGTCCTGCTCTGGGATCCAATGGTTTTTCACCATTTGTTGCTTCCTCTTCAGAATCAGAAACAGCATCCATATCTATATCACTTTCATCATCATCACTTGATGCTTTCTGCAGAGCATTTATATTTCCTCCAGCAAAACCCATTTGTTGCCAGGCGCGAAATTTATCTTCATATTCCAAGCCTTCTGTAGATTGCCGGATTAAATATCGGAATACATTCTCAGCAACATTATCAATTAACCTGCTATCATTTGCCTTTGCCAAGTAGATAATAAATGGCATCAAAAATGCATTGAGCATATTTGGGTTGAGTTCACCATCAGTTATTTTAGCCAATTCTGGCAGATAAATATCTGAAAAATGCATCACCAAGCTCAATGGAGCTGCATTCTCACTCTGCAGGACTGTTTCATTAAGACATGATGCAAATGACCTGACCAATTTGATATTGTATGCATGGTTCTTTAAATGTACTATAGCTTGACGTAAAAATCGGCGCACAAACTGAAATTTAATAAATAATTAGGAAGCAATTCTAATTTGTATCACTTAATGCACTCACCATAAGAAATTTATCACTTCGCCATTGATCAATTCCAAACCATTCATTTCCTAAAGTTATCAACCCAGTTTTGAAGAAAAGGATTCCTGTGTCAGCATCCAGGCTGTGAATAAGTGATGATATTCGTTCTGCACATTCTTCCTATATTTAACATATACATTACTGACTTGTTGTAATTAAGAATTATTGTAAAACTTACTTGTATTAAAGGCTTGTCAGCCATCCACATAGAATAAAAGAGACCTTTCCATATCAGCAATAAATCACCTTCAGTTAAAGCTAAAAGTTATACATTGCTTAGTATTGAATTCAGCATATTGTAATCCTCCAAAATCCAATTATTGAAAATCATAAGGTAATGTACTCACGCAAAGAAGACTTGCAACGTTGTTCAAACCAATTTTTCAAGCTCTTGATTGCTTTATCGCGAATCTTTTTGTCATTGCCAGCCAGAGATCGCGCATATTTTATGTCTTGAACTGTAGCAATTGTAGTCTTAACACTTTTATCAGAAGAAATCATTTTCTTCGTTGGCAAATGCATCATGATGCTGAACGTCGAGAACTTGTATTTTTCATGTGTACGATGTGTACCACGTGCATTAGCAACATGGCGGCCATATTGAATAAGCATCAAAAATTAAAAGTACTGCCAACATAACTTCAAAAAAATGTCACTAAATCAATCCATAAAATTCCCTAGACGTCATAAAGGCTTGTCTACTTTGCTCAGTTATTAGGGTGTTTCCGTGGCGGGAGTAAAGTAAGACATTACTCCCTACAATCAAGGAAAGCTACTATTTTGTAAAGCAAAATTAAAATTACACTCATCATTTCTTCCATATTTTGAAAATGAAAATTTGCAAAATTGTTTCGGCAGAACGGGATCATATGGATGGTTTTAAAAGTGGCATTTGCGTGTAAATGTTCGTCTTGCAAATCTGCAAAATTTGATTCATCGTTTCAAAACGTTTAATGACTCACATTTTCGAAAAATAGCTAAAAATCACTTACATTACTCCTTTCGGTTGCGTTTTACGGAAACGTTTCGCCAACTCCTTTTGAAGGACGTGTTGATCTTGTTGGGAAGCTTTTGTAATCTCTTCCATTACTTGATGATTGTATGTTGAATGCAACATGAGTGCAAGTACTCCAGCTCGATTGGTCATTGCTTGCCGAATTTGGCGCTCTTTTTCGAGAAGTTCGTCCAGTTTCAGCCACTGTCGAACTCTTTCCAAGTCAATCTATACAATGATAAGTTCAGATTTTATAAATGTAAACAATTGTTATCAAAATTCGATAGCTCACCTCAGCTCTACGTAACTTTTCCCATACAAAATGCCTTAGACAACTTTTCTTCGGTGCACGGCAAAAATCGCCAGTAAGATCGAAGACGTTCGTTACCAGTGGACAACCACATACCTCATCATCGCCGATTTTGGCATCTTTACAATGCTCCGGACATAAAACACGAAGACGTTTGCAATACGTGCGATTCACAGGATTGAAAAAATCGCAAAACATAACATTGCCTTCAATGCGTGTCTTGTAAATGGAACCAAAACTTGCTTGAGATTCGTACTTATTAAAGCATTTCTCCATGTGTTTGATCGCTGTACGACTGTGAATCTCATGACCACAAGTAATACAGTACATGGACATTTCTGTCTCGTCTTCGTTGTCGTAATCTACTGAAGGATCGATTTCTGCGTGCTTTGCACGCTCGACTATCGCGTCCAGTTCTTTATGACGCTTATCGAGTTCTTGCAATATTTTCTTCACCTCCAGTTGTTGCTTACGTACGGACTCTAACGCCTTAATGTTAATCTCCTCAGCCATACATGGCGATAACGCCCATTCCTGGATTCGTTGTGGGAGCACTTGGTAAATGCGATTTGTAGCCAAGCGAGTGCCACACGCGTCTGAGCAATATTTCGATCCGTATCTAGCTTGGTTCACGCATTCCGGACCGTAACATTGACGTGGAGTATCCGTTTGGAGATGAGCATTGGAAGTAAGTTCACGGTCCGAGCTGGAATCACGACGTTTACGTCTGCTCCTACTTTCGATCCTAAAAACGAATCCAATTAGGAAAATAAATTAAGCATTGAGCAGTTGCCTTACCCGCCGTAATTAATACAGATACGTTGTTTGCATCGCTCTTTATGTCGACCCCCATGGCCTCGGCCTCCACGTTTGATACAAACATCGCATTTGCCGCAATCCTCGGTGCGTAAACAACCCATGCAATCACCGCATTTCTTAAGCTTCTTGTCCGCCTTCTGCTCGTTACGATCCTTACGCTTTTTCTTTGTAGTCTGTTCTTCATTTGTGTCTGCAACCTTTTCTTTTTCAGCTCTACTGCCATGATCTTCTTTCCTGACTCGCCATCTTGTCTTCAATGTGTTGTCCTCTTCAGTACAGCGGATACAGAAATACTGACGAATTAATTTTGCTTCCTTTTCCGATATATTAATACAGTCTCCATGGTACCACTCCTCACAGGCATCACAAGCTATCATGAAACGAGATGAATCTGAAGAGCGACAAATGCAATATGCCTGTCCATCTTGCTTTAGAAGTGTGTCGATTTTGGACTGACGTTCTGGAAGGAGGAACTGCTTTGCAATCTCTTCGTTCTGTAAATGTAATTGGAATGTAGTTATTACGAAATTAAAGAAAAGAACTTAGGTTATGGCAAGTTAAAATTTTTGTAGATTGCTTACAGATTTATCCCGGTCTTTCTTAGACATGACGAATATGTTTTATGATTGCACAACAAATGGAGAATGTAGATTTATAATTGCACACCGGTAAATTATTATTTTCAACTCGTTTAGTTTACGGTTTTTCTTCACTGACGGATAAACAAATCTAGGGATCTTTTATGTATAGTAGATCCGATGATGAATGGTTTTATGGCCCCGCTTAGAGGCGGGAATAAAAGAGCCCTTTATTCCCTGTGGGCGCGAAGCTTTATCTTGATTTACTCCCTCATGTACAGTCGTACCTCGTCAATTGAAATTTCTTTCTCCCCGCCATCGAATGTTATGTTTCTCTGGAGGTTCCAATGTTCACCCACCACCATCATAAATAATTTAATTAATTACAATAGAGATGATTTCTTCAGGGATTCAATGTTAATAATTATGAACTATGAATTATTAGCTTGTTTATAGATAGAAATTTGTCTACTTGTTGCATCATGCCGAAACGCAAATTGGAATAATCAAAATATAATAAAACGTGCCTTAATACGAATTGATCACCGCCTTTGATGATAATGCGTTGCAGCAAAGCTATTAACCTTGCGACCTTGTGGATAGCGTGAACAACTTGCATTTTACTCAACAAATACTTTACAAACATAACAATTGTTGATCTCTTAAATTTTAACACATATTATAGGCAACACACAAGACAGGAATCTCTCGGTATTTTATACGACTCGTAAATTGTAAACAAGGAAAATCAACTTGCGATTAGTTTTATACTACTTATAATTCCATTATCGCAACACCTTGAATATTAAAGTAAATAAATGAATGTTGATTCACACCAGAGAGGAGCGCAGGAGGATCGATTGTGAAATTGAATTCGAAGTGATTGTTGAAATCGTTGGAATGCGGTAATGAGTCACACGTTCGAATTCCAAGCAAACCTACATGTAATGCTTACGTCTGCATTTAAATCTTGTCCCACATAGAATTCCTCCAGCATTTACAATTTATAAATCTTTTAAACATATGCCCAGGTACCGAGCGTTCTCAGCTACTCGATTCATATTAAATATTGCACGCACACCGAAAGAATCGTCATCGCTTTGCAGCAGAGTCGACGATCACAGCAGTCGCAGCAATCGTGACTAAATGCAAATTGTGGTGGTGGTGTTTCATTCGTGCCGATTCTCTGCGAAACTCATTCATTGTTTGACTCACAATCGGTGTGCTTCATTACGTGCACATATTGGAAACACTCACCAAGTGATAACGATTTTGGGCGTAGTGTCATACATGGTCTCTGACTTGGAATAGTAACTTGCAGGTAAAGATTTTAACCTCTGTTCTACCTTAATTATGTTAAACACTTTGTGATTTGTGCAATTTGCAGATATGGATGACTTGGATAAACAACTGGCTGAGCTTCAGCTTATTGCCAATGCTGAGCTCAAGCAGAATTCCACTCTGACCAAAAAGATAGGTCCTGCTGTTCCTCCAAAGCCCAAAAAGCAACAACCATTGGTAAATATACTTTAGTTAATTTGTAATTGGTATTTAAGTATGATTCATTGCAGGTTCCACAATCATATTCATTGAAACAACAAAAAGAACCTCTATATGCATCACGATTGCAGACTGCCATGCCTCAACAGGCACAAATGTACTCCAATTTGCCTGCTGGAGGTGGACTTAATCAAAATATGTATGCAAATTTACCCAGGGATACAGGGAATACATACTCCAATCTGCCATCCTATTCCACACAAAGCTATGGGCCAAAAGGATATGTGAAGCCCCAAATTGAAAACACCTACAGCAATATCCATCAAAATGCTGATGGATTGATTTATAGCAATTTGATGCATCCACCTCAAGGGAATAATATGTACAGCAATTTGCATGGTCCTGTTTATGCAAATGGTGGTAAGTATTATGATTATTTCAATGAACCCCATTAATTTGTAATAATTTTATTTAGAAGACTTACCACCGCCGCCTCCTCCAGTGGATATGTTGTCCCAATATGCCCCATGCACGGTAAACACAAACTTCCCACCGCCTCCAGATGAATTGCCACCACCTCCCTCACCTGTGAGCTCCAGCTATAGTGAACTGCGAAGAGCAACTGAGTCAGGAGCTGGTGATTACAATAACTATATGGGTTCTCAGGTAATTTGCTTGTTTGATTCTAAGTTTGCTTTATTACAACCTTTGGATTTTAGTCATCGACCTATGAATCGATTTACGAGCCAATCAATCCTCGTCCACCAAGTCAAATGTCTTCAAGAAGCAACTATTCTTTGTATGCACCCTACGTGAGTGGAGGAAGCACCATGTCCGGCCCGAGTCAGTCAGCTAGCCGCATGGGTCAAATCGGACAGAAGGAACAAGTCGTAGATACACTCACTGATTTAATGGTACAAGGTATGGACAACGACCTGGAAAACGGGGATTGTTTTGGCGTATGTGCGAAATGCAAGGGGAGCGTTGTCGGTGCAAATAGTGGGTGTACGGCTATGGATCAAATTTGGCATACTGCATGTTTTACTTGCCATCACTGCGCTATAAATCTACAGGGAAAACCATTCTATGCAATGGATGGGAAACCATACTGTGAGGAAGATTACCTTGTAAGTTTCCAAAATGTAGCTAACGAAATTTACATGGTAATTAATTGTTTAATTTTTAGAATACTTTGGAAAAATGCTGTGTTTGCACGAAACCAATCCTGGATAGGATTCTTCGTGCTACGGGCAAACCATACCATCCAAAATGCTTCACGTGCGTGATTTGTGGAAAGAGTTTAGACGGAATTCCTTTCACTGTTGATGCAACGAATCAGATACATTGCATTGACGATTTCCACAAGTACGTTTTGATTTCTTGTTACATTCGTGTCATAATTGGTGATTTCATTATTTTAAAGGAAATTTGCGCCGAGATGTTGCGTCTGCAAGCAGCCAATCATGCCTGAACCTGGCCAGGAAGAAACCGTCCGAGTTGTTGCTCTCGATCGAAGTTTCCACATCCAATGCTACAAATGCGAGGATTGCGGACTTTTGCTTTCCTCAGAGGCTGAAGGACGTGGCTGTTATCCACTGGACGATCACGTCCTCTGCAAAAGCTGTAATGCCAAACGTGTTCAACAATTGACGAGTCATATGACAACCGAGCTATAATGATAAAAACTTTGAGACCTATGATAAAATATTTGCTAATTACTGGAATGAACCTCAAGTTTACTGACTGAAAGTTTACCATTCTTGATTTATTACTTGCATTTTGTAATCAAACCATTCCATTTTATGGCTGCTCAAAACTTTTGTAATCTTTCTAAAGAATTCCACGTAAATATAAATGTTAGGGCAAGAAAATTTTACATATTGAACGTATGAACGATGCATACACTAGTAGAAAGTAGCAATTAACTTAAAGAAATGAATTATTTTATAGTTGATCGATTTTATGTGCCAATATTATGTGATTTTTTATATTCTATAATTATTTTTTAAATGTTTTCGTTTTGGTTTCATCACCAATGCTTCGTGTTGAAACATCTTGTAAATGTCATTAGGTAGCATTTCGTAGCAATGATAATGACAAAAAATATGAAATTGTAATCAATTATGTAACGCACAATATTATGAGAGATGCGACGAATGGGTAGACAACGTATTGCAAATAGAAATGTACGAAAAACAATTTGAAAGTTGACAAATTTTTATTACAAATATGTATAAAACCTAGATTAATCATAATCATTGAAGTATGTTGCGGTGGAAATGATGTTGGGCTTCGTGTTCTTCGAGTGCCACCTCATGCAATGCGTCAACTTGTTTCAAAATGCGCTGCACGTCAGCGTTTAATGTTTTTGTTAATTCAACACGTTTTTGAGCACGTTCTAGTGCTGTTTCTGAACGTTCTCTGGCTGATTTCAGAATTTTATTCACCATATTTATGATTGTTAAATCATCATCCAAATTGTTAGAATTTGAAGATTTTCTGAAAATGCTATTTCTCCATTCTTCACTTGATGTGTTAGATTTTTCTTTTATATTATCTTTGACGGGTACATTTTCCCAGTTCTGTTCTTCAGAATCGTTGATTCCATGCGAATTTATTAGGGATGCATCTTGATCTTCAAGCAGGTGGAATTTTGTTGGTGAAACTTGCGAAATTCGCAAAGCATTTGCCTAAAAGTTTATAATTAATTTATAATTTAGATAATTATTGATAACTTACATGTATTACCCCGACAATTAGAAAAATACTGAATAATCCAATTGGATTTTTAAATTGGAAAATCATTTTGAATCGTTTAACGTGCCCCTCGCTTGAAAACTAAGTTCAAATTGAATTTCTAACATTAATTACTGCTTGTTAATTGTTAATTTGTCTGTTGTATGCAGTTTTAATAAGGTTAAACTCTGACTGACTAATTAATCAACTTAATTTGCGTTTTATTTATTATTTGCAAGTTCAGCAAATGAATAACACAGCCAATTTAAACTGTCTTTTATTATTTAAAAATTTAATGAGATTATCTATGATTTTTAACATCAATGTTGGTTCTGGTTTGTTCATAATTTGTTAAGGATTAACAACAACAATATTTCCAGTGCAAATATTAACTGAAATTTATTTAACCGAATTTCTAAGCATCATGAATCCCTAATTTTATACTCTAAGATAATTGTTTAATAATTTAATTCGCACGTATATGGCGCGCAATAAGGACATCTTCTGCCATTAGGATAAACACCTCCTGGAGGACATCCGCATGGTTTGTATTGTGGTACAGCAATAATTGGTTCGTATTCTTCGTCAACGTAGACGACCTTCGGAGATGGTTTCCTTAGAACAGTAATTGGTTCGTATCCAGGAGCCTGCAGGATTTCGTAGATATTGGGCATGTTCTTAGATGGTTCAGATGGTTTTGGTTCTTCTACGACCTGCTGGTAATAATAATGAGGGCGTCTTCGTTTCGGAGTTGGTTTCACTCCATAAACAATGTCTCCACTGGTTTGTGGATAGTATCCAGGAACAAAAACAGGTCCTGCAAATGAAAGAAATTTGAATTTGTTCTGAAAATTAGTTGTAATAAAGATTGTACCTTCTGGTTGGTCCTTCGTGGGTTTGTAGACATTGAGATCATCCACGTCGTATTTGAATCCGTCTGGATTTCCGCCACATGAGCACCAACGACAAACTGCTGGGGTTTTCTTCTTTTGCGGGACAACTTCCGGTGATTCAATGGTTTCTTCTGATTCGATTTCCTTGGCGGTGTTTTCCTCATCGTTCCCGGACGCTTCCTTGGAGCATTCGCAGGAAGATAGGTGGTGTTCCAGGATCTTCTTCTGGCATTCGTGGCATAAGCCGCTGAAACGTTCCTCGGGTTCTTTGCAATCGGCTTTGATGGCTACACGACATGTACGGCACAATTTGGGCTTCTTGCGGCAATCCCGCTTTTCCTTCTGGGAGCGATTCTCCTCGCTCTTGTCCTTCGGTTCTTTGTAGGTCAAAACGTGGTATGGGTCACAATCCTCGCAGTCGTATGCACCAGAATCTGAAATATTTTCATCTTCTTCCTTGCGCTTCTCGTATTCTTCGCGTATATTTGTAACTTCGTCGATGGTCTTATCAGGATTCTTATCCTTGGGTTCGTGATCATAGACGATCACACGGTGAGGATCGCAGGATTCGCAAATGGACTCATCGGGACCAATTTCAATTGCTCCCGAATCGTTATTTTCATCTGATTCATTTGATGGATAGGGTTTGTTTTCCGGTTGGGGGATTTCTTCACAGGATACGAATTCGGTGGTCGTTGGTGTTTCACATCCACAATCTGTTGTAGTTGATAAGGGACTGGTTTCTTCTTCCGAATTGCAAATTTCTGTAGTTGTTGTTGGTAAAGTGGTTGTAGTGGTCTTTTCTTCACAAGAACATTCTTGTTCTGTTGTAGTTGTTATGGGTTCAGTGCATGGGGCTTCGGTTGTGGTTGTAGTTTCGGTACAAGGAGGTTCCGTTGTAGTTGTTGTGCAGGGTTCTTCGGTGGTAGTTGTCGTAGTAGTACAGGGTTCCTCGGTGGTCGTTGTGGTTGTCGTACAAGGTTCTTCTGTAGTTGTGGTGGTTGTGGTACAAGGTTCTTCGGTGGTTGTTGTTGGGGTGGTGCAAGGTTCTTCAGTGGTGGTTGTGGTAGTAGTGCAAGGTTCTTCTGTTGTTGTTGTAGTTGTAGTACAGGGTTCCTCGGTGGTCGTTGTAGTTGTAGTACAAGGTTCTTCGGTAGTTGTGGTTGTACAAGGTTCCTCAGTGGTTGTTGTCGTTGTTATGCAGGGTTCTTCGGTGGTTGTTGTGGTGGTAGTGCAGGGTTCTTCCGTTGTTGTTGTAGTTGTAGTACAGGGTTCCTCAGTGGTCGTTGTGGTTGTTGTGCAAGGTTCTTCTGTAGTTGTTGTGGTCGTGGTACAGGGTTCTTCGGTGGTTGTTGTTGTGGTAGTGCAAGGTTCTTCAGTAGTAGTTGTTGTTGTGGTGCATGGTTCCTCAGTGGTTGTAGTGGTTGTGGTACAGGGTTCTTCGGTGGTTGTTGTGGTTGTAGTACAAGGTTCTTCAGTGGTAGTTGTGGTTGTAGTGCAAGGTTCTTCGGTGGTTGTTGTGGTTGTGGTACAGGGTTCCTCAGTGGTTGTTGTGGTTGTGGTACATGGTTCTTCAGTAGTAGTTGTAGTTGTGGTACAGGGTTCCTCAGTGGTTGTTGTGGTTGTAGAACAGGGTTCTTCGGTGGTTGTTGTAGTGGTAGTGCAGGGTTCTTCAGTGGTGGTTGTGGTTGTAGTACAAGGTTCTTCAGTAGTTGTGGTGGTGGTTTCGGTGCAAGGCACTTCTGTAGTCGTAGTCGTCGTGGTAGTGGTTGTTTCCTCACATTCCTCTAAATTATTTTCATCCGACAATGTGGTACACGGCATTTCTGTTGTAGTAGTTGTGGTTGTACAAGGTTCCTCTGTTGTTGTTGTTGTTATGCAGGGTTCCTCGGTAGTGGTTGTCGTTGTAGTGGTACAAGGCCCTTCAGTTGTTGTAGTTGTTGTGGTCGTACATGGTTCCTCCGTTGTTGTGGTTGTTGTAGTAGTGCAAGGCTCTTCCGTGGTAGTCGTAGTGGTACAGGGCTCCTGTGTGGTTGTTGTTGTGGTAGTGCAAGGTTCCTCAGTAGTGGTTGTAGTCGTAGTACACGGTTCTTCTGTAGTAGTTGTTGTGGTTGTAGTACAGGGTTCTTCGGTGGTAGTTGTTGTAGTTGTGCAGGGTTCTTCAGTGGTAGTAGTCGTTGTTGTTGTACAGGGTTCCTCGGTGGTTGTTGTTGTGGTAGTGCAAGGTTCCTCAGTAGTGGTTGTAGTCGTAGTACACGGTTCTTCTGTTGTAGTTGTTGTGGTTGTGGTGCAGGGTTCTTCGGTGGTTGTTGTTGTGGTTGTGCAAGGTTCTTCAGTAGTGGTAGTAGTTGTGGTGCACGGTTCCTCAGTGGTAGTAGTAGTTGTTATACAGGGTTCCTCAGTGGTTGTTGTTGTGGTAGTGCAAGGTTCTTCAGTAGTAGTAGTTGTTGTTGTACAAGGTTCCTCGGTAGTTGTTGTTGTAGTTGTACAAGGTTCCTCTGTGGTAGTTGTTGTGGTTGTGCATGGCTCTTCTGTTGTCGTTGTTGTAGTGGTTGTGGTGACATCCTCTTCAGACAAATCGCAAGAATCGCTTGTTGTAGTTGTTATGGCTTCTGTGGTTGTTGTAGAGGTACAAGGTTCTTCTGTGGTAGTTGTTGTGGTACAAGGAGCTTCGGTGGTTGTTGTTGTTGTGGTAGTACAGGGCTCTTCTGTGGTAGTTGTTGTGCATGGTTCTTCAGTTGTTGTGGTTGTAGTTGTGGTACAAGGCTCTTCTGTGGTTGTTCTTGTGGTTGTGCAAGGTTCTTCGGTTGTTGTGGTTGTAGTTGTTGTACAAGGTTCTTCCGTTGTGGTTGTTGTAGTTGTGCAAGGTTCTTCTGTTGTTGTTGTCGTCGTGGTAGTACAAGGCTCTTCGGTGGTTGTTGTTGTGGTTGTACAAGGCTCTTCTGTGGTAGTTGTAGTTGTTGTACAAGGTTCTTCGGTTGTGGTTGTTGTAGATGTGCAAGGTTCTTCGGTTGTTGTTGTCGTTGTGGTAGTACATGGCTCCTCTGTGGTTGTTGTTGTGGTCGTACAAGGTTCTTCTGTGGTAGTTGTTGTAGTGCAAGGTTCCTCGGTTGTTGTAGTTGTAGTTGTTGTACAAGGTTCTTCCGTGGTGGTGGTTGTTGTAGTTGTGCATGGTTCTTCGGTTGTTGTGGTTGTAGTTGTGGTACAAGGCTCTTCTGTGGTTGTTTTTGTGGTTGTGCAGGGTTCTTCCGTTGTTGTCGTCGTTGTAATATCTTCTTCAGACAAATCACATGAATCGCTTGTTGTAGTTGTTACAGCTTCCGTGGTTGTTGTACATGGTTCCTCAGTTGTGGTTGTTGTTGTTGTACAAGGTTCTTCGGTAGTTGTTGTCGTTGTTGTGCAAGCTTCTTCAGTTGTTGTAGTTGTCGTGGTACATGGTTCCTCAGTAGTTGTTGTTGTGGTTGTGCAAGGTTCTTCAGTTGTTGTAGTTGTCGTCGTGGTACATGGTTCCTCCGTGGTTGTTGTTGTGGTTGTGCAAGGTTCTTCGGTTGTTGTAGTGGTACAGGGTTCTTCAGTGGTGGTTGTTGTGGTTGTACACGGTTCTTCCGTTGTTGTTGTCGTGGTGCATGGTTCCTCTGTAGTTGTTGTGGTAGTCGTACAAGGTTCTTCAGTGGTAGTTGTCGTAGTTATGCAAGGTTCTTCAGTAGTTGTTGTTGTGGTTGTTGTGCATGGTTCTTCGGTAGTTGTTGTAGTAGTTGTGCATGGTTCTTCTGTGGTTGTTGTGGTTGTACATGGTTCCTCAGTAGTAGTAGAAGTAGTAGTAGTATCTTCCTCAGATAAATTACAAGAGTCTTCAGTTGTTGTAGTTTCGGTACATGGAGGTTCCGTGGTTGTCGTTGTAGTTGTTGTGCAAGGTTCTTCAGTAGTAGTAGTAGTTGTAGTACAAGGCTCTTCAGTGGTTGTCGTGGTGGTAGTGCACGGCTCCTCCGTGGTCGTTACCTTTGTTGTGCAAGGTTCCTCGGTGGTAGTAGTCGTAGTAGTGCAGGGTTCTTCAGTGGTAGTCGTCGTGCAAGGTTCCTTCGTGGTGGTTTCTTCACAGGAACATTCCTTCCCAGTGGTTTCCTCTGAAGATTCCTCCTCAGAAGATTCCGGCACTGGCTTCACCGTCGTCGTGGTGGGTTTCGGCTTCTTGGTCTTCTTCTTCTTAGGCTTACACGTCGTGGGTACCACCACGGGGTTACCAACTTCCTCAGAATCCTCCAATTCAGAATCGTGCACTTCTTCGCATTCACACTCATATTTCCCGGATTTGGAAGGTTTCATGGGGAACAAATACGAATGGTAACCTCCATGGTAATGACCGTAATTATGCTTCAACTTGGGCCATTGATAATATCCAGAATATACAGGCATGGCTGGCACTGGAGGAATACCATGGAAGAACGGAATTGGTGGTGGAGCTGGTAACGAGTATTTGGTCTTGTAGGATGGTGCATTGTTATGCTTGCTTTGATCAATGTGCAGAGTTACTTGAGCATTAGCCACCGCTTTTGGAGCCTTGTCGCATTTCTTGGAGCAGGCTTCTTCTAGTTCTTCAGATTTAACCGAATCGTCCTTAAAGTTGGATCGTTCCATGATGGCCATCTCGTCAAATTTTTCATTGGGAGAGTAGAACATCCCACGAAAGTCATTGTAGGTCGATGCACCATAGACATGCTAAAATTACCAAAAGTTAATTAATTGATGGATAAAAATAATTAAAGAATTTGTGGTACGTACATGAACTATTAGAAAGACACAAAATAATCGTGTGAGTTTGGTCATGGTGACCAACAATTAAAGGGCACACTCTTTGATCTTCCAAATTTATTTGATAAATAACGACCTAATTAAACCACTTTACACGCACCTTGGAAAGAACTGCACACGATGTTTGCAATCCTTATATATTTATAACAATCATATTTTAATAACATTATAGATTATTATAGTAATCGTTGGTGCTCGATGTTTAACGTTGCGAATGGAATAGTTTAATGTTTCATTGCAATGAAAACATTAAGGCGCGTTTGGAGACGTCTTGTTTGCAATTTGCAAAATTCGATTGCCAACTTTCTTTTAGATATGGGAAATGTAATATCAAAATACTTGTTAATAATTACTTAATGTAAATATCCTATTTGTTTTTATATGTAACAATAATCATTAAACACAGGGCGTATTAAAAATTATTGCAATTGAATGTTATTAAATTGAATATGAAAATTAATTATGAAAAATGAATTAAGAAGTTTGTCATATTTTTTGATAGCATGAAATTTCTCTTCAATTTTTAGTTATTTTTTTTAGGGTTTGCATGGGAACAAATAAGTTCCAGAAAATTCAACTTTATTTTTGGCAATTGACTTAATTGACAATGAATGAGTTCGCAAATTTAAAACAAGTAAAAACTATTAAGCATTTCCAATAAGAACCAATATTAGTGCAAAAATCAAGAACATTAAAAATTTATTTATAAAATTGTTGAATTTGTTTTTAACATAGAGGTATACTTATCATTTAATAAATTTACCATGAAGACATAGCAACAATTTATTATATTTATTTTAAATAAATTATAATGCAAATTTGTTTTGATTGTATGTGAAGTGCAAGTTCATTGTGTCAATATTGTTAATGAAATTCGAGTTTAAAATTATGCAATTATGCACTTTGTGACCTCAACAGAATGTTGCAATTACAACTATTACAATGTCACCAACAAAGTTGTAATATTAGTCAATGATTGCTTATAAATTTGACTCGTAATGTTATTACTATTAAATAAATAATTACTAATTGTAAGTTATTCATGTTGCCAAAATTCTTTTTCTTTACATTTATTTTTATGGGATAGTAGAAACAAAAATTGATTCAAATGAATTTATTAATTTATTAAATTAGTCTTGATGATAAGAACAAATACAATAAATGAACTATTCTCGATGTTGTTCCATGCTGCATTTTCTGCATCCTTCTGAAGTTCATTTCTTAGGTTGGTGGGAAAACATTTAGTATCTGAAACAAAATACAGAGGGTTAGAAAATTCATGGATTCATGGATCAATTCAGAAGTGCAGAAAATGCAACTTGGACACACAAACAATAAAAAAATATAAAAATCAAAAAACAGATCAAGTGAGTGTACAAAATTTTAGGTCTCTTTCATGATTTCAGCAAGTTTCTTCGTCTTCTTCAACCAAGCTTGATGTTTCTCCTCAATATTCTTTACAAACTCCTTAATAGATTTTTCCAGAGGATTAATCTTCAGTGGTTTGGGTTTCGCCATCTTCAATATATTGAATTCTTCACTCGAAGCTTCCTTCTCAACCTCCTCTGAAGAATTATCTTCAGCAACTTCTTCGCTTTCTTCCTTTGGAGGTTCAAAAACCATCAGATGATCTTCATTCTCCAAAATGTGTCGCTCCAAATCCCAGAGACTTTTCATCTCTTTACGATATCGTTGACTCAATTTGATCTTCATGTTGATCTCTTTAAGAACAACCAATTGTTGCTTCTTATAGTGATCATTTTCCTGGATCATTCGGGCGACATTGTTGACCTCTTCACGTTGCTCATCATCCATTTCCTGCAACTCTGACAGTTTTCTCAGTCGATCAAGGAACTTCATGTTGTCTTCAACTTGAGTATCTCTGATTTTTTTGAGATGTTGGTCCAAATCGTATTTGTTACTCTTCTCAAGGAATTCGACCTTTTCCAGTTGCCTGATGAAGGTGTCCTCGTTGTGATGGTTGAATCTGGACCCATGATGGATGCGATCGTTGAGTTCCTCATGGATCCGCGTGAAGATCATCTGCAATTTGTACAATTCCACAAGGAACTTCACCATGTCACTTCGATTATATGCATCGATATCGGTTCCAATTGTGGTAATGATTTTCTTGAAGAGAGCTGCTCGGAAGCGTTCCATTTCTTTGATGTAGTTGAGGATGTTCATCTTGGCTGAAACGATGTGACCTTTATGAGAGACCAAGTCTTTACGCCAATCAGTGACTAGAGTGTTCTTTAGATACTGCAATTTTACGAGATCTTCATAGAGTTTGAGATCTTTATCGATGTCAGCGTTGAGGAATTTTTGAAGACGTCCAAGGACATTCGAGATTTCCTTCTTGACGATATCCTGGTTCTTTTCGGGGTGTAAATGGGCGAAGTCTTCATGGTTTTTTGCACCTGGAGGTGTTGCTGCACCCAAAATTGGATCCTTTCTTGCTTTTGGTATTGTTTCGAAATGGGAACTCTTGGAAGTTGGCTTGAAGACTTCATACAATTTTGGTATCTTGTTGAAATGATCCTCGAATATACTCTCAGCTGAAGCTAAGTCTTCTGGGGAAGCATCCAAATTCCACTTCTCCCTCAAAAAATCCTGAATGTCCCCATTGAGGTCAACTTCAAAAATATCCCGTTTCCTCCTCTTTGGACCATTCAACTTTACCTGGGCCAAATACATATTCGATTTTTCAGCAGCATCATTCATGGTGAAGTTTTCAATGACCAAGGCAAGACCTTTCAGCTTAGACCCATGGTTGAGCAACATAAAATCAGCAGTACCATCATGGTTGATCTTACATGTGACCACTTCGAGGTTATCTAGAAGACTTCGCCTGATTCGTCCAATTTTATCCAGACTTCCCATCAAGCAATTGGTAAAAATCATGAAGTTCCGTTTGAATTTCCTTCCGAAATCCGTGAAGTAGCTTCTGGACGTTGCAAATACCGTTGGGACACTCCGAACCACAGGTTCCAGATGCTTGTTGAGTCGATGGAAGTGTGCCAACATTCTGACCGGGGCATTCACGAAGAACAACATCGGAATCTGCGGGATAATCTGCTCCCAGTTCAGAGCCTCCATGAAGACATCCGAGGCACGTGGACCGGCAACAACTTCATTTTCTTCTTCCTCTTCATCAGAATGCCCATCCGGAATGGCGTCCCCTTCAGGGAGGACAAAGGTGAAGTCATCAAGAGAGCGTTTCCTCTTAGTTTTGCGAGGGCTAGCCCCAACTTCAACTTGTCCTTCAGAATCTGCAGGCGTATCTTCGAAAGGTGGACGCTGGGGGGCCCGAAAGGGCTTCTGAAACTTTCCACAACTTCTTCGAGAGCGACGTGCATGCAGACCGAACTTACGTTTACCTAAATCTAGAGTGAAGTTCGCTAATTTTTGGATGGTGTTGCTGTCATGTTGTGGTGGCGATGGTGGACTGAGAAAGCCGAAATAGAAGAACCGCTTCATGCGACCCAACCACGAATCATCAAAGAACACCTCTTTGATGTTCTTCTCAATGTTATCTTCGATCTCACTACTTGTAAGCTCACAGTTTGCATGTCTAGATGCTAATTTCGGAAAATTGTTTTTAGGGCTGTACCTTCCACATGCGCAGATGCACTTCCTTGGTGGACATGGGTTGTAGATGTACTCGTCGTCATCGATGGTGCTCAAGGGTTCGAAGACTGGTCCTGGGGCTTTAGGTCCAGCTGGCTGACGGCAGTCTGGGGCTGGGAGGACGATGCGATCTGGCTGGGCGATCAAACCGACCAAGCAGCGGTTGCAGCGTTTCTCTTCGACTGGGACCTGGATCTGGGCGCTGCATGGGTGCGCGATGGGTTTACGGACGACCCTCATTGGGATGATGGAGTAGGTCGAGTCGCTCAAAGTCCTCACTGGGCATTTGCTTTCATAGACTGGTTTCTGGATGGTGTATGGCAATGGCTACAACAAGAACCACATTGAACCTCGCATTTTTTGTAACCTAAGGGATTTCTTACTCTGTTGCAGGTACAGGCAGCACCTCTGTAGACGATCTGGACCGGAGCCCTCGGTGGTGAGGCCACGTACAAATTTTTGCTGCACTGGAAGTTACAAGTTATCAAGGTTAGAATTTTTGGAACAAATTTGGGTTTTGGGACTTACCTTCAGGCATCCACAGTCAGCTGAGACGGCAGCAATGGCCATCAAGGCGAAGATAGCAACGGCGAGGACCTTCATGGTTCTGGATCTTAACTTTTTTGGGACGTTACGAGCACCAACTTGATGTCACCTGGGAATAACGCGATGGGAGCAATGTGTACAATGCTTTTATAGAGTAAATTGTTATTAATTCGTTGTCTGCAATTGTCGTTTATATTTATTCTATGTGGTAAACAAAGAACACTTTTTGTAACTAGTTTATTTTGCATGTTATTTAAATGGTGCAATTGGTCTGAGCGTATTTTGGTTATGTAATTGGTTGGTGAGTGTAATAATTTGCAAATTATTTTGGTGATTGCATTTTTGTTGGGTTGGTTATTGCAACGATGTTTTTGAGTGAAATATAAATTGTTAATTTGTTAATCTAATATCAAAGAGCAAGTTTTGTAATCTTTCTAATTAAATAAATTAATTTTGGATTGGAATATCTTATGTTATGGGACTGGGACAATTTTTAGTTACCACAGGAACAAAACCAAAAAAATACTGACTGAAAATAACACTTCACAAGAAAGAATCATAGTCATTATTGATTTTTTTACCACAAGAAAGTAAGTTTAAACAGCTGCAAATGGACCTACAATCGTTGCTACCCTTCTTTTTGTAACAAAAGGTTTGTAGGGACGAAGGAGGGTCTAAAGGATGAAAAGAGGATTATTTTATGGGGTGCAGAACGTCCAGGAGGTCCAGAAGGAAAAAGGTAGTTGTGTGATCACATAGTTTTAAGGTTAAAATAGTTACAAGTAAAAAATCCATTTGAAATTATATCCTTTCTATAGGTGAGTAAATTATTTATAAACAATTTGTGCACATTACTCAAGAGTGTTGTGAATTACAGTGCTAATCAAATTATCGTACATTCATTAAAACGTTACGGTTGAATTAAAATGCTGAGTAGTTAATTAAGTGCATTAATGTTTACCTTTGACGGAATGCTACGATTACAAAATTAATTGCAGTCTAATTGGAATTTCTTCAAGTTCAAGTGTACAATGTTTCAATACGAAACGGAAATAAATATAATTGAAATCATTTTTTGATTACCTCGAAGTGAAATAGAAAAGTAATTCAAATGATGAGTAAGTATAATTGAAAAATGTTTGTGGTGGACAAATTTATTTAATTTTCAGTTTTGTTATCGAACAATCAGACTTTTTGTTGGGTTTCCTGTTACATTTACAATTTTTTAGACAATTTGAGACATTAAAATACTCTTTTGGATTTTCTACAAGAAACAAGGCACAAATAAATTTTGAAACAAATCTACAATTACAAATTGAACACCGAAACACTGAATTTTGAATTTACAAAATTTTTCTCTACTAAACTGGTTGAATATCACAGATTTTTCAAGGAGATTGACTTGGTTACTGATTTGGATGTGTTTTCAGAGGAATGTGATCATGGAGGAAAGGAAAGATTGAACCTGGAGGAATCTAATAGTAGACTTTGCTGTGGGCACAACGGTTGCAGTCGCTCTTGGAGGACGACGAGGATGAAGTAGAGTACTTGAAGTATGGCCTGTAATCTTCCTCACTTCCGCAATCATCTGGGGCAGTTGGTCCTGGGAAGTAAGCCTCCTTCACTGGCGTATTCTTGATGATGACACTTCCGGGCCGGTATCCATCACTGCAGCTCTTGACGACCTCGACGGGTTGTGGGTTCACCTCGACGACACCAACAACTTCGTTGAAGGGGTTGTTCTTGGCTTGAGCGATACCGAAACCAACATCAGCATAACGCAACTGCTTGATGTTTCCAGCACGGGCATCTTCCTCGTAGGCCTCAGCCTCAGCCTCTGCCTCCAGCTGTTCCAAAGCCTCTTCGTCGACGTTGGTCGGACGACCGCAGCCGATCTTCTTCAGCTCGACGATGGCGCCGTTCCATTCGTACAGACCCTTCTCGTTGATGTCCTCGGTCTTGTCCTCGACGACGACGTCAGCGGGCAGCTTGCGGAAACCGTAAGCCAAACGGCCCTCGGAGATGCCGCACGCTTTGTTCTGCTCCTTGTAAGCGAGGGCTAGAGACACTGGGTCGACGGCAGCGGCCATGGGGCCTTGCTGCTCCTCGACGACGTAGGCGGCTGCGGAGCCATCAACGACGGGGATGCCTCCGCAGGAGCGCGACGAGGACGAGGAGGACGAGGACGAGGAGCTGGAGGAGCAGGCCGACGAGGAGCACGAGCAGATGGGACGTGGGACCACAGCTGGGACGACGATGCTCTGTTTGCATGAGCAGAGGTCACCCACGGGTTTCAGCGAGTTGGTGATCGCCGGGATGGTCTGGCAGACGACGCGGGGTTTCGAGTGACGGTCCAGGTCGATCTTGGGCAGCTGGGCTGGACGAAGGACCAACGGGCTGCATCGGGCTCCGCTCGTGCAGATGTCTTTGCCGTCGCTGAACCCTCCGCATAAGCATGCAGAGTAGGCCTACACAAACATCATTGTAATTTTAAAATCTTTAAAATCTATGTTTTTAGGGTTTTTTGGACTTACCTGATGGGTGATGGCCACGAGCACCAAGGCAAAGACGATCTTTGGATTCATCTTGAACGTTGAGACTTTGGAACGTTGTTCGCAATGAATTGCCTTCACGGTGAGCATCGATCAGGTTTTATAGTTCGTTATCAATGCGTATTTCGGTTGCAAAATGCACCATTTTCAAAACATTCCCCGTTTGGGCGCTTCTTGTTTTCGTGTTTAATCATACACAATATATTGATTAGTAATAATATTTTAGTGCGTTGCAATCGGCGTTTTCGCCTCGTTGATTGCAAACGTGCGCCGCAAATTAAACTCCAATGCTGAGTAGATTGAAATATAAATAATTGATACGTTGGCTTCAAATGGCATAATCAATATTTAAAATATTTCATTTTATTATTACATAGTAATCAACATACAAAATTAACCATACATAGTCATTGATAATGTTTGGAATATTATAGTTTGCAAATTTCCAAAAATCTGCATGCTACGTAAAAAAATGATCTTGTGTATCAAGTTTTGGTTTATCAGTAAATCCTCATTTTTTACCTTTCCATTAAACCTCTTTCAAAATTATGATTAGATATAATTTTTTCGTTATTAACTAAACAAACTTTGTTTGCAAAGCAAATATAAAGTTGGCAAATTTATAAAGTGCTTTTTATAAATCGAACCAATCTTTTTTCACATGCTATCAGAAGGTATAATCAATATCAATCAATATTTTAAGCAATTTATTTTATTACATAGTAATTAGGATTCACAATACTTTGGATTAATGTTGCTCTGAATATTTCATTTTATGGAATATTTGAAATTTTTGGAACAAAGTTTTTTAACGTCATATGTACCGTATCATAAACAGACGGTAATTTTTATGAATTGAATTACTCTTGTTTCATATGAACAAACATATAACCACTCATAACGACCAAAATCAATGCCAAAATGATAACCATACCACAAACTGCATAGAAGCTAATATAGATTTCTGCGACATCAGTTTGATGCAGAATTACATCTCCATAATTCGCATGAAGTGTGCTATATTCACATCCAACTCGTTCTCGCTTTTCTCGAACCAGAATTTCTTCAACAATCTTTACCGCTTTGCATTTATAAAACAAAGTCTTGCCATCTCCAACCGAATATGAAATCTTTAATTTATCATTTCCACACAGCATCTGCAACCTGGACTCGACCTCCTGGATTGAAAGCCCATCCAAATTCGCCGAAAAGCGTGTGAACCTCACATCCAGCAATTCCAGCATTGGCGTTTCCAGCTTGATGTCATCCAGACGTTCTGCTCCGCGCAAAATCAGTGTTCGCAGACTATTTGCCCGGATACGAACACTCTCCAACAGTAAATTTTTGCTAAGTTCGATAGTCTTGATCGAAGGTTTATTCGGCCATGTCCATTCGAATCTCACCAGTTTGTTATGGTTCAGCACCAGTTTCTCAAGCTCGGGTAAATCTTCAGCGAAAGTTGTATCGGGATTGCTTGATACTTTGTTGTACGAAATGTACAGTACCTTCAGATGGGGTGAAGTTATCCACCAATTGTTCAGATTGTTGTTCTCCAGATGCAGATGCGTGAGGTTCTGTAAGTCTTCAAATGTGTCCTTAACGATGAAAAACAGATTGTCCTTTTGCAGAATTAGTTCCGTAACGTCGCTTTCGGATGGTATATGTTTCTGGAGCTCCCATTTGTCCAGAAATTTGATATTCTTGTTGGAGACATTTACAGTTACCCCCAAACAATTGTGACCTAAAAGAATTAAATGTATAACTAATATTTTGCAGGGAATGCATTTTGTAATGATGGAACGTGGCATTTTCCTGAAACTGCAATCAAATATTCAATGCATGTCAATTTGAAATATATTTAGTCAGGGAAGTACATGAACAAATTACATTATCTTATCTGCTTTTATCATAGTGAATGATTAAAATATTTGTGGCAAAGCAGCTAGAACGAACGTCAGCAATATCGGTATCATTGGAAGTAATGAAGTTGCACTATTCTTTTTGGATACCATGGACACATTGCAAGGTGCATCGTTGAAGAATTGCAAAAATACGAATTGTTTGCAAGCTTCCTCTTTGAGAGGCCCATCCATGGATAAAGACAGGAGAGTCTTGTTGTAAGGTCCTAAAGCATCCGGGATGAAGTTAAAAGGCTTGGTGTTCTTCATGCTCAAGTTCTTCAGGTTAAATTCTTCACAATCGCCTTTCAATTGGACCAAATTTGGATTATCGTTTAGATTGATATCTGTTAGTTTGGTATTTTGGCATAACTCGTCGAAATTGACGAAGGATACGTTACTATGATGGAGTTCCAGCCGTTCCAAATTTTCGAAATTTGGTAACATACGGTCGAAGAGCAGGTCGGGTATGATGCAGTTATCAATTACAAGATGAGTAATCAATGTCTCATCAATTTCTGTAAAAAAGTGATCTTTCCAGTTTTCTTCAAGGATTTCACCATTGCCTATTATTTTCAACAATGTTGGCGGCTCTTTGTCGAAAAAATCAGCATTGATTTGGCTACTTCTTGGAGATCCATTGCAACTGATTTCGATGGGCGTTGCTGCATTTGCGAATGGGCTATGATATTTTTAAGGTAATACAAATGTTGTTTTATTACTTACCAGAAAAGCAGCAAGGCTAAAGTTTGGAACACCATTTGAAGGTTTATCCGCTTCATTGTGTAGTCACACAACAAAAACAGCTATTCAACACACATCAATACATTATCAAGGCATAGTCCAATTTTTATCATTTTTGATAAGATCCAAATACAAAAGCTGCAACTAGTAATTTGGACTATTATCTTTATTCATTGATTTGGCTCCTTGTTGAAGCCCCATTGCAAATTTCCAAGGTTATAAAAATAATCTATTTATTTACCAGAGAAAAAACTTTACCATTATTGCAACAATTGAATATCTAATGATAACAAAAGTCCTTTGTATTTGAGTAAAAAATGAGAATGAAAAATATTTGCAAATTATTTACAAATTTAAAGATTTAAAGTAAGAAAATGTTACTGTATTGCTGCAAGTTTTCTAAAAATGATTTGATTAATTATCCATTGAATATTGTAGCTTAACTCACCTCAGCTGTGGACCATTGGGAACTGAAAATTTATTGATAAGTACAATCGTTTTATTACTATCTCGAAAAATACTTAAACATGAGGACCCAAGATTAAAAACAAAGCAAATTAGATTATAAAACGATTTTATTCGCATTTCTTAATATAACTTAAAAATAAATTCACCCTGGATGTTGATTACAAGAAGCAATCGTCCTCCAAGTGAATATTCGAACAGAATGTAAATTTTGATTGCAAAATGGATTCCAGAAACAGAGAAATTATAATAAATCGATCACATTTTCGTTAATTACAGACGCAATGCGAGATGACGTGCGCACTGCTTCGAGAAAAAGTCGTCCGGCTGGAATGTTCGCCCTCGGATCCATCGCCCTCCCTGGTCTAGTGCTTGTGGGTCTTCTCGTGGTCGTCGACGAAGGTCTTCACCTGCGACTCGACCTTCTTGCCGATCTCGATGAACTGGGTGAGGAAGTCCTCGGAGAACTTCTTGATGTCGTTCTGGGCGTCCTTGACCTTGGGATCCTTGACCAATTGGTTGACCTGGTCGGCGGCGCTCTTGAATGCCTTGTTGAACGACTGCTGCAGTTCGCCGGCCTTGGCTTGCACCTCGGGGCTGAGCGACTTGTTGAGGTCGGCGGCGGTTTCGGACAGCTTGGTCTCGACCTTCTTGAACGTGTCCTTCACCTCACCTTCATGGGCTTTGCTCTGCAAACGTGCACATCCAGGTAAATGAAAGCAGCAATTCGGGGTTTGGTTTTAATGAGATCGCTACAAGATTTTGGTATTTAAAGCTACGTGAATTAAGACTACTTTTTGGTTTGTAGGTCTTCTAACGTCGACGGGTCGAGGTGGTTGAAGCTGGAGCTTCTGGGCGGGGTGCACTTACTTCTTCCTTGACCTTGTCGATGAAGGTCTGGAGGGTTTCGAGCAGCTTGTTGGTGTTGTCGTTGATGGTGGTGCCGATCTTCTTGGTGTCCAGGTCGCTGATGCCCAAATTGTCGGAGACCTGCTTGGCGAGCTTCTGGGCATTGTCGGCCAACTCTTGGAGCGAGTCCTTGCCGGCTGGTGCATCTGGACGGGGTTTTGGCTTGGCAAGGCAGCCCTGCAAAAAAACAAATGTAATTAATCGTAGTTTCAAGGTTGATTTGATAAGTCGAGCATAAGCATATTTTTTGCAAACGCATGTTGCAAGTTTGCTGCCATTGTATGGTTTGATTGAGTCGACAAATCAGCGAATTTGTTTATGCTGTGACTTTTCGACCTTGACTTCATGTTATGGTGTGACTTGTAATCAGCAAAATTAGATTTTGCTGGCTTCAAATCACATTTTAGAAAATTTTCAAACAATAAGGAAATTAATTGTCTCTGATTTCCTTCTGGGAAACCTCAGAATCGGAATCTCAGAATGTTGATTCAGAATTTTTGATTGAATTTTGGAAAACTACTAATTACTGCTTTTTTAGGAGTTTTTTTGGACTTACATGAACGGCCAAAAAGGCGACAACGGCGATCAAGAATTTCATGTTGGTGGTTGGTTGTTGGTTGATGAAGAAGACGACAACAAGGCTGACGATCTGCAACTGGCGATATGGCGCATCCGCACCAGCTTTTATATCAATCATGAGCGCCCTTTAGACTCAATGCATCTCACTTCATCCTTCTTCCATCGTCTCAACTCTCTACGAGAAAGCTCTACATTCGACGTCTCAGTTTTACGCCATTTCAATGAGCTTTTCGTGGAATTACAAGCGTCAAATTTGCGCTCGATAATTGCGAATCGATGATGATAAGAACTGACCACAACTTGATGCACGAATTTGCAACTTCTTTGACACTGATAACATTTAAAAGTCGCTGATTTCGTCGCACACATCCGAATTTTAATGAAAAACTGACAATTGGATTTTTTCTTGGATTTGCTCATGGGCAATTTTGAACTGACTTTAACAATCAATTTGTTTTACAAGCCTGATTCGTAATTCAAGCACAATTCAATGATAACATTGGTATTGTTGGCTTTGTTGGATGTCAACGTGACAACAATGAGTAAATTGCCTCACATTCCAATGAGATGATTTTACAAAGTCCTCATTGATTTCTGGATGAACATGGAAAATTTTTTGCAATTCAAAAAATGACATTTTTGTTAGCTGAATGCGAGTAAACACCCAATCAATAATTCAGATCAATATTTCTTATGCAAACTATTGATAAACATATTTGATGAGCAAATTCAAATATTTTACATGCATCTCATAATATTTCTCTAGAAATTATGCATTCTAGACATCGATGCGATGTGTTTATCGCATTGCAAACAAATTATGTGTCTATTTTTATAATGTTTTGATAAATTTGTTGACAATTAGTAATGCGTTCGAAATGTAGCAAATCTTCAGTTGTTGACTTTCTGGAAAATAATTCTATATTGATATTGTGGAAGGTTTTCTAAAAAGCCATGAAATTTTTTAGAAATTATTTTCATGGGAAACGAATTTCTGATGCGTTCGAAACAGCTGGAATTGTTTGTAAACAAAGACCCATCAGGTGCACTTAAGAGGATTTCCACGTTGAAAGCTCGAAGAAATTTGTTGGTTTTTTTCCATGTCGACCTTCAAAACAACCCTCACCTGGCTGGTCTACCTGCAGCCATCAAAGACCTGTTGGACGTGATTGAAATCTTGGATTTGTGCTTTCAAGCACAAAGAAAGGAACTCCTTCATGGGTCTTTCTAGGGCTTTATCTTTGAGTGCATTAGATACGTTGTAAAAGCGTCTGCACTTAAAAAAAACGAAAATTTTCCATTCGGTTTACACGAAGTTGATCCCCATGCGACCTTTTCTCATCCAATGTACTCGATGCTGATTTGTTGGAAGGAATGAGGTGATTTTGACCAAATTATCATGGTGCACAATGTGAAAGAAGAAAACCGAGTTTACCTGGAAGAATTTAATAGAATTTCGTACGGAAAATACCTCAACATTTTTATGAGACTTGATTTGTTTGGCTGAAAGTTGTACAAAAAGTATTCAAACTTTGATTAAATAATCATTCATATAGACAAAACACATGAAATAAATTGTAATTATTAACAATATGAATAATGATTTTGTTAATTGTGAATGATGCCGAATTGGAGTGTCAAAGTTCAGATGATTTTTGCATGTATTACGTAAATTATTCAATCAATTCATATGTTACGACGAATTTATGTTACGTTAAAGACATGATAATGATAAGAAATCGCATGATAAGGTATACAAATATGGCAATTTGTTTCCATTTGCATGGCTGGTTATCTCACCAATTTTTGCATGAATATAAAAACAAATTTATCACCAAACTTGGTTTTTTACCATTCAGATATTTAAAGTTCTAATTACTCATTAAATAATTTCATTTAATGTATACAAATTAAAAATTATTAATCATTGTCAATTTTCATTGTTTTTAAAATCAAATTTGCTGTTAACTTAATTTATGTTATGTATGATGAAAGAAAATAACAAATTAGCTGAACTAAGAGAAAATATACTTTTTATCAAATTTTTGTTGATGACGAATATAAACAAATAACATCTAGACAAAACAAAAGCTCAAGCTTTCAATAACCTTAAGGTTACTATTCAGGATTTACTTATTCATAGAAATCAAAATATCATAGTGGTTGTTTATTGATAAGGACATATCCTTGATTGTTATCATTCCTATTTAAATATTTATGTTGAATTAGTAATTCAACAATTAAAATTCTACCAGTTAAGTTATTTGGTTGATTGACTTTATTAAATTAAATGGTACCAACTTTTATTTCAACTTTACTTTACACTATACAAACAACTCTTATAAAAATGTAATAAATAATCTTAATTACACATTAAACTAAACATTAGTTTGCCTTTCTTGTAATAACGTACTGATTGTTGTATTTGTTCAATTCTTTTGTTTCGATTTGTAATTCCTTTTTTATCAGTTACCAACTTCCCCAATGGCGACTCACCCGATTAATGGGCACATTATCAGTATAATAGAACCCTTCTTCAGGGGTCAACCAACGCTGTTTGACCATATCACTTCCCTTTTCAGCGATCATAATCGTTGGCGCGTTGGTGTTACCTGAAGTGACCTGGGGCATAATGGACGCATCCATAACCCTCAGACGATCGACCCCATGGACCTGGAGTTGCGCATTGACCACCGCCATGGGATCCGTTGCTGGACCCATCTTGCAACTTCCGGCCTGATGGTTTTCCGGTGCGGTGTCATGTTGGACAGCACACCTCCAGTATCTCTCACTCCCGAAGGAATATTTCCCGCATCCCTTTGATGGGGTACGGTCCAATTTGAAACCATATCGTTTCAAAGCTGAAAAACAACATTTTAGTAATATTTCTTTGAATTTATCAGAGACGGTGTTTTTATTACCTTGGGTCTCTGAGAGTTTGATTCCGAATTTGATACCTTCAATAAGCACCTTAATATCCTCAGGTTGCTCCAAATACCGAGCGAAAATCCTCGGAGGTGACAACGGATCCTTGTCCTTTAAGGTCAAGTATCCACGACTTTTAGGATGAATAACTGTAGGGATCATTGAAATGGAACGTGAATTATTATCAACGCGTTCACCCACTTGGCCCGTTTTGGCGCAATCAGCAAGGAACCCACTGAAGAAGAACTGGATGTCTGGGTCATCATCCTCTGGGTTCGCGTATTTTGTGTTGATAAGGGCAGTCACCTCGGAGATGCCTGCAAAATAACTTTGAACCGTCACTGTTGAAGATGTCAAATTGTTGGTATACCTGTTCCACTCATGAGACCATCTCTGAAGAGGAGGTACTCCATCGCTGTGGCCCAATTCAAAGGAGTAGCGTTGGTGTCGTTGATCATGAAGTTGAGGAAGTATGCAACATGGTTATGAAGATTTCGGCCGACACCTGGTAGGTCATGGATGGGTTGCACACCAACAGCTTGAAGATCTTGTCTTGGTCCCACTCCAGAGAGGAGGAGGATTTGAGGGGAGTTGACTGCACCTCCACTGACTATGACCTCTTTGCTGGCATAGATCACCTGTTTCACTCCATTATTGAGGACTTCCACACCATAAGCAGTCTTCGTTGTTGTATTGATCAACACTCTTGTAACTGTGGAGTTGAGAAGGATGCTCAAATTACGTCGGTTTTTGAAGGGTCTTAGAAAGGCTCGTGCTGAACTCATCCGAGAACCATTCCGATTTGTAGTTTGAGCGATGCTGAACCCAGTGTGGGATACCCCGTTCAAATCCCTGGATTTATAACCTACAATTTAAAAGTGTAATTTCTAACCTCACATCATGAACTCAAAAAATTTCTCACCTAGTTCCTCTCCAGCTTTCAAAATCGCCTTGGACAACGGTGGATGATACGGGAACTGGGATACCGTCAACAACCCTCCAACACTATGATATCCACGATCCACCAGGTCCATCTGTTTATTATCCTCACTCTTCAGGAAATAAGGTAGAACTTCGGAGTAGCTCCAACCATTATTTCCTGCTGCAGCCCAACTGTCGAAATCCTTTCGGGACCCTCGGATGTACATCATCCCGTTCAGAACTGAGGTTCCACCGAGGACCTTACCACGTGGCCAATAGCATCTCTGTTCGTTCTCGTTCATGCAGGCTCCGGTTTCGGGTTCGGTCTGGAAGCCCCAGTCGATTTCGGAGCCTAGAAAGTTGAGGAACATTGAAGGTACTTGGGTTCCAGTGGGTTCGTCGTGGCCGGCTTCGATGAGTAGTACGCTCCATTCGGGGATTTCTGAGAGGCGGCTTGCCACCACGGCTCCAGCAGAACCACCTCCGACGACGATGAAGTCATATTCGGGAAGCAACGGGGTTGGGTCGGGTCGTCCGCAGGGGTCTTCCAGGTCACACTGTGATCGCAGGAAGACCTCGAGGAGACCCATGAAGAGCATGAAGGGGGCACCACCGCATGTTGATGCCAGGGTTGGTCCTTGTTGACTTACAGGACAATTGCATGCCATCTGAAAGAAAAAGAAGTTTAATTTTTGTGAAGGGTAAGAGAAATTTTATTTTTTGAGGAATTTATTGATGGATTTGAAAAATTCAAAAAGGATGTTCTTGGAGAATCAATAAGCTATAAGTTAGATATAAGATTTGGAAAATTCAAAAAGCATGTTCTTGGGGTATTATTAAACTAAAAACCTTTGGGTTTTTTGATAATTTTTATTTGTTTAATTTTATTTTTGTAAAATTTTTAGACTTTGTAATATGGTTCAATTTCAAAGGTCATTTCTTTGAGAATTATTTGATAAATTTTACATTTGATATTTTTATTCAATGAAGGGACTTTCACTCTTTAAAATAAGCATATTTTGAATCTATTAATTGTTGTTGGAACAATATAAATAATTATTGTTTAAAAGTAAAAATATTGGCTTGAGTAGAATTTAAAAAATAGTTTGTGGTTTTTATGGATTTTCTTGGAAAGTATTGAAGATATTTTAAAAATTAAAAAAGTACTTTCTAGATGGATAATGTACCTTTAAAATAGATTTTTTACTTTTTCAAAATATCCATTATTAAACAAATTATTAATATGCAAATTTTCGGAACTAACATAATGAAATTTTTACATCATTAACAATTGATTTCATTTCATGTGCATAAACGCGAGCACCGAAATGAAATTCGCGCATTTAGCAAGCAGCAACAATTAGAAATTGTTGTTACGATTGCAATAATGGGAATAATGCAATGGTGAGAATGCCCTACTGTTACAATTTCCACATCGTTCTTTTTTCTCTCCTCCAGTTCTATTTGATTGAGTTGATTCTTCGGCCGAGATAACAACAACTCAAAGAAAAGCGCACTAAAAAGTGTTATGCAAATGCCGACGATTGCCATATAATTGTAACTTCAATTGTAATTATAATCATTGAGATTTGCTCGCGTTAAATTTCTCAGCTCGTAATTGCTTGGACCCAATTTAATTTATTTATCGATCAATAAATTAATATCCAACTACATGGAAGTAATTTCCTTTGGAGTATTTGTTTAGACATTTACCATATTTACCATATTTACTATCATGTACTGAATTATTTATTGTAAGGTGTTTCTAGAAAATCGATTCGATTGTGATCGATATCGATTCTGTCGACTTGCATAGCGAATAAAAGTTGATTATTATTATGAAGCCTCCTGATTATGGAATCAGCTAGTGCTCGCTGTGAGCACTTGCACTATTTACTTCTTCAGCGATGGAGGAGACACGACGCGACCAAGTCACGGCTTCGTTCTGGTTTTTATCGCTTTCACTTTCCGACTATTTCTTCCATCTTATTTCGATTACGCGAAAACATTTGTGTGTAATGTGCGGCGATTTGCGCACACTTTGGGCGCCTTTTCGCGACTCGTTGCAATTTCTGATTTATTGCATTAATCGTCGATCTTATTTCCACAATTTGTTGTTGTTTACAATAATATATAATATGCATTGGTCTTATTATTTATACCAATTCTGTTTTCTATTCTGTCACGAAGAATTGCTGATTTCAAAATTATTTCATTTCAATATTGAAACTTCCTTCAACTTTTATAATTCATTTTTATTATTTTTAGTCATCATAATTATATATAATTTTATTTTATTTTCCACTTAGGAATTTATCAATTACTTCATTGAAAAATGTGTTTAGTTTGGATTCGACCAATTGAAGATGTTTCAATTCTAAAAGTTATGTAAGATACAAATAAAAGTTTAAGGTAGATGAGATAAAAGAGATCATCCAAGCTTAAGATTCATTATTTTTGAAAGTCTCGAATTGAGATGAAGTTAGAAAAGAGGAAGAAGAAAATAATTGTGAATCTACAAGAATTTAATTTAATTTTGTTCTTTGAAGACAGAAAAATAAATTTTCAATAACAAGAGAATCGACTTATAAGAACAAAGAAGTATTTCTAAATTTTTGATTTAATATCCAAGGTAGATCAACTCAATCAAATTGATCGATATTAACAATTAGTTGGACAACTTTTACCAAACTTAAAAGGTCACTTGGAATCCTTCAAAAATCCTAATTTACTCTTAATCTTTTGTTAATTTTTTATGTTGAAATTAGTACATGAATTACAACTTGATTCAATATCCAAAACCACGAATTAGAGTTGTTTTTCAAAACTTTTAAAACTTTCAAAACAATTCACACTTAAAACTAATAAGTTCACTAATAAGTAACTAGTGTGCTGAATGAAGTATTCGGAAGAAAAGCAACTTCCAGAATCGTATCAAAAACTGCATGAAATGTTTATGTAAAGATGTAAACTAATTAATCAGTAAACTATTTTTTCTGGAAATTTGAAACTTTTGTTTTTTTCTTATACAATTCTCGATCATTTTGTTTTTTTTTTCAGATTTGCTCTTAATCTTTTGTGTTAATTTTTTATTCTGAAATCAATAAATAAATTATAACTTGATTTATACAAAAAACAACGAATTAAATTTGTTTTCAAAAACTTTTAAAACTTTCACAAAAATTCGCACTTAAAACTAGTTAGTTAACTAATAAGTAACTAGTGAGTAAAATAAAGTATTTTGAAGAGTTCTAACTTTCAGAATCGAATCAAAAACTGAATGAAATGATTAGATAACGATGTAAACTAATTAAACTTTTTTTTCACTTGGATATCAAGTCAGGTTGTAAATCACAGGAAGACATCGAGGAAAAGCATAGCGGTCGAAGTTAATTGTGCGTGGCAAAGGTCAAGTGTTCATTCTTCGCCAACTGAACGCTCCAATAAGCAAGCACTGACCACTCGAAAGAGAGACATGCGCGCAATACTTACCTACGACTACGCTTCGTGGACTCATTATGCGCACTACACACTCGCTCTCTCGTGCTCGAAACGCGATCAGGATATCTCATTTCATGTTAGATGATTTGCGTTTAATCTACAATTACCTGCGAGCAATTCGATTCCTTCACGTTTCGTTCACTATGTAACTATATAGTAACCAGTGCTAGCTGTAAGTGCGCAAAAGATGTGGCAGATTTTTGCGATTTGTTATTTCCTATGACGCGCAAATCGATTCTTTGATGTAATCTATGAAAGTACTACATATTTTTTTTGTTTTTGATTGGGGGGATTTTTCGATTTAGTTTCAAATTTGCAATTAAGTTCCTAAATAAATGAGTTGACATTTTGATAGATGAGAATGCGAGCGACCGACAAAACGTTATCTAACGAAAATGTAAATGTCGACAACAAATTGCGCGCCCAATAAATACGCTGCGTCTAGAATTCAGATTCAGATTTAGAATTAGAGTTGAATGTCGACGATGAAGAATGATCGCGTTTTCAACGGGAGGGAATGTGAAATTTCTCTATTTCATTATTTCGCAAGAATATTCCTGTTTGTTTTTTGGTTTCGGAAATCAATTTATAACGTTTCAACGTCCAAACGAATGCAATTCATGAATTAAATGAGAAAGAAAGTATCCGACTCGATGCTGGAAGGAATGAAATTATGATCGATTTCGTACGAGTGAAAGAAATGATCTTAGTCGATCGAATTATGTAATTGACAAGGAAATTAAAATTCTTGCTCGTTATCTACTTGCAAAATTAAACTTTAATTAATTAATACATAAAAATAGTCCAATTAAAATAATTTGAAACTGGTTTTTTTGGGGAAAATTGTATTTGAAAAGGAATTTTGCAATAATGAAACATGCAGATCAGAGTTCACAACAATCGACCTCACGAGAAAAGAGAAAGTGCGATGAATTAAATGTGAAAATTTGCATCTTTTATCCATCTCGTTTTTTCCAACACAATTCTCGATCATTTCGTCTTGTTTTTTCAGATCTATTTGACTTGCAATTTAAAAATCAATACAATATAATGAATCCATCCAGAAAAATACGATGCAATCTCAAGTCTGGTAAAGAATTCATTAATCATTGATTGCACACTTTCATTGGTTGGGAATTCAATGAGTGAATGAGTGTACAAATTGTATGTTGGTTCATTATTTCCAAAATAAAAATGCCATGCAATCAGACATGAATGAATTGTTGCTTGTTTGTTAACAAGATGAAGATGAACAACAATCTTTTTGTGTCATTCATGTTCAAGCTAAACAATCCATTCAAATGTCAAATGATGCATTAAAGTCTTAAAATTTAGTTTTTTATATCATTCTTGATAATTTGTTTATGGCTAACCATTATATTATGGATAATTTTCGTTATAAAAAGCTAATAAAAATCGAAAGCAAGGTAAACAAAAAAAAACTAAAGCAAAAAAATATTCAAAGTCAAATGATTTTATATTTCTTAATATTAGTAAGTAATAAATTATAATTTAGTTGGAAATCATATAATGATTTGAAGTTACTGTTTTAGAATGCTGATAGAAATCGAAATTTCCGTTGGCGGTCATTAACTTTTTTTCGGCCATCATTCATACATATATTAAAATACAATAATTTATGTTTTTGTCTAATGATCTAAAGCTATAAGTTTTTTTAAGTTGCTCAAATTTTGCCATGATTCATTTCCAGTGACCTAAATTTAAAATTTCTATGATTGGAATGAAGTAATCTGAATTTTCGATCGATTTGACCACAATATTGCAATGTTTTTGTTTTTTGTTGATTAATTAGTTGATAAAAACTATGTTGTTGAACTGTTTCATATTTTCCGTACTAAATTTTACCAGAAAATGCAGAATTTTCATTCATGATGCATAAAGTGATTTTAAACAATATAAATTTTTTTACCATCGACCCAGTTTATTATTTATACAGAGTAATTAATATAAAAATTTCTAATTAAAAGAAATTATCTGAAAATAATCAGTGCCTTAAGGAATGTATTGTTTAGATTTTATGCAACGAAATTAAATGAGAAATGTGTTTCTTATTCATTTCTTTGTTTATTGTATTAATGAAGATGTTCGTTAATATAAACAAAAATGATGTAACAAGGAATTTAATTAAAATCATCTTATTTGTTGATTACGTCAATATGTAAAGTGAAGTCAATAAAGTCAAGAAATTTCTCCAATTGTTTTCTTCTGTCATAAATATAAATTAATAAATTAATCAAGACTAAACAATTTGAAAATTTCCTGGATCTTTCCTATATTTAGTTGATAAGTTATACAAATCAGTAATTTTCTGGAAAAAATCAATTATCATTGATTTATTCATTATTTAACAAATCATTTTCCCGATCAATAACTAATCAATGACGAATCGAAAGGATGATCAATAAAACAACCACTGAACAATAAACCATTAAAACCGAAAAACCAAACAAATTGTATGATGCAATCATCATTACATTGTCATTGACTCGTTAGTGCGAAAAAGTGCCAAACATATTAACAACAATCACCACGATTTGGTTTGGCGTTAAAGTTCTCGGCTAATTTACGCAATATTTTATTGTACATTCAACAATATGCTGGTTGTAATTTATTGTTGAACCAAATTTAGCCTGGCTCGATTTGCATTTGAATTTTGCACACTCGATAGAGATGCAAAAACGATTTGCAAATTCGTTGCAGGACACGATTAAATCAGCTAATCAAATAATTACCAACAAATGAATAATGAATATTAATTTATTTTTATAATCGAAAAATAAATTTGGAATAAAATAAATTTGTGTTGCAATTGTAAAATTTTAGGTCATAAAAGTGCAAAAATAATTTTAAAAATTGTAAAGCTTTCTTTGGTGGTTAATTTACCAGCAGATTTATTCAATTGTTGTTTCAATTATTTAGCGTATTGTTATTGTAATGTGTAGAAATTCAAATATAAATAATTAATGTCCCGTGTTCAGCAATTTTAATTACGATCGCCGACATGACATTACAATCACAATGATTGGCAATTGTTGTAATAAATAACAATTGCTTGCTGAATTGTTTTATTGCACGCACATTGAGTATTTACATAACAAAAGACGCATTCAAATTGATCCACGAATTGTCTCTATGTCGTTTCGTTTTTGGTGAACGAATAATTTTCCAAAATATTTTTTTTCGTCCTTGAAATGTCCTTAAAATCAGTTTCCTTTGTTTATGTATGTAAAAACTATATATGGTTAAATTTTTTATAACAAATTTTAGACATATGATTTAAATATTAGATTAAGAATATTTTAACAATTCTTAAAATCAATTTTTTATATCTTACTGTAAATCTTAAATCCAAGTTTTTAAAACTTAATGATGGATTACATCGAGTAAAATCTGTAAAATCTAACTTTTTTATGTAACACGACTATAACTAAAGCAAACAGTTGGTATTGCACAACTTCCGCACAACTGATACATAATTGAAACCTGGTACAATTTGGTAAACTTGTTTTCACACTCCTTACTCATGCTAAAATTTAATTACACCTTGAAATATTTTAATTTCACTTTCAAGAACTAACAAGCCTATCAAAATGTCGTCGACTAATCCAATGAATTGTTGAATTTATTTCTTATAAAATATTCTAGCTGCAAAATATTAATATAAACTTTTTTAATTTTAGTTATCGAAAATTCAAATTTGCAAATTTGTAGAAACGTTAAATCACTTTCCTCGAATTTCGAATTTGATTTGACATGTGCAAATATTATAAATGCAAATGTTTACATTTCGTGTCTAATGTGCATTTAATTCGCAATCGCAGACGACATTCGCAGAAGACATTAATTGCCAGTACATCACCAACATTGGAGTTGGTCGAGGATGACGGTGATGATGGCGATGATGGCGAAGTTGACGATGACAACTTGGTGCATGGTAACGCGATTATCTAACCGAACAACAAACAATTCTTTGTTGTGAGCATTAAAGAGAGATTAATTACACCTCGAGGAGCAAAACGAGCGATTAAATGCTGACGTTGTAAAAATCGTAATTCACGTGTTATATCATAATTTGAGTCGGTTTGGTATTTTGCTGATGAGGCATATATTTTTGCGAATTCTTCATGTGTTGTTAATTCATCATTTAACCAATTAACAATTAAGCAAATAAGAAAAGAAAAATTATGATATCTATAAGAATATCAGTCTTAAATTTATTTCAGAAATTTTCATACAAAAAATCTTCATATGTAATTATGGAATTATTGTGAAATTCTGGGATTATGAAATGATAAGAACAAAATACATAAAAAAATTCATGATGTTTTTTATCTATAAACCAATACCTGAAGACTTAATGAAATCGATGATCTATTTGATCAAATTAATCGATGATTTCAGGTTCTTTACTTCTTGAAACTATCATTGTTTTTTCATATTTTTTTGCAAATATTGAAATTTAATTGTGTTTGATATATTTTGCTGAGTTCGAAAATTATTGTTATTAAATCATGTATCAAATTAACAAATTTTTAAAAAGTATAGTAACTATGAAACTTATTTTGCCATCCTGAATTTTAAATTCAAGAACAACTTTGGAACAAATTTTCATACTTTGGATTGTAACGAATTCTTTTGAAATTAAAAAATGTTAAGAAACAGAAACGATACAAAAAAATGTTCTGTTTAATTTACAATCCGAGATCTGAAGAATTAACAAAATAAATAATGATAGATCATTTCCTTGATCAAATTTTGCAGTGATCGATATTTCTTGGAATTATCCTTGTTCTTGCACAATTTTCTTTTTTGCAGAATTGATAACTTGAGTTTGAGTTTATTTTGCATTTTCCTCAAGATTCAAAAAGTCCTTAATTTTTGTCAATATCTCAAATAAAAATTTAAATTTTTAACTATTATAACTATAAAAATATTTCTACTAAATTTAAATCTGTATATAAGAAAAACAATAATAAATGAATAAATCATCATACCTTTGATGGTAATTACGAATTCCTCTGCAATTAAGAAAGGTTAAAAACTCACGATGACACAAAAAAATCCTTCTCCTTCACCTACAATCCAACAACTAAAGAACTACCAAGATGAACAATGATCAACGATCTCCCTGATCCAATTAATCGATGATTTATTGATCGATACTACTCTGGAACTATTGTTATGCTTGCACGATTGACTTCTTCGCCGATTTGGTAACTTCTTCTTCTTCTTCTTCGGCGTTTATTCGCGCACGCTGCTCGCGATTTACTTCTTCGACATCGTCGCGCAAACCGCGATCGTGTTCTTCGGCGTTCGCGGCGTTAGAACAAATAACAGAAGAACGAATGCGTTCGTTGCGTTTTGTCGAGGCCCGTAGATGGATGGATGGCCAAGAGAGTCCTCGACACACAAACACACCACGGCACAAGAACCTTTCTCGTTCGCTCCACGCCGCGCCGGATAATTATTATCGGGAGTATACCGATTCACTTTCAATTTTCGAACGAATTTGTCGAACTCGTTTTCTCCCGAATCGATCGCCACGATGGGATTAGGCGATTGTTGATTAATTCGCCGGCTGCAAGACAACAACTCACTTTTATTCAAATTTTTGATTTAATTGACCCATTAAATTTTATTATTATTATTTTTTTTCACTTGCAATCTGATGCTGATTATGTAAGGGATTTTGATTTTTTGTTGTTGGTTGCGGTTTTCAATGAGATGCTGATGGTTGCTCTGATGGTTTGCAACTCAATGATGGAAGTTGATGTGAACATGCTTTATAATTTTCTGCAATGCCATTTGTTGTTGTGAATAAATATGCATTGAAATCTCTCCAGTTTATTTAAATCATCTATGGTTGAAGTTGAAGATTAGAGATCGCCACATTTTTTATAAAAAAATCCAGTTTAATTCAATATTTTAATGATAAGTTCTACTGAAAGTCCTAAAAGAAGTTATTACAGATTTAGATTGATATAAAATAAATTTGTGACAAATTGCAAACTTTGAATCAAAATTTTAAAGAATAGGTACATTTTTATTTTCTCAAATTTAAAGGCAAATTTCTCATATTTGCAAAAAGATAATAATATCATGATATACCATTGGAAAAAGAATTTATTTATCTATAAAATATGTTAACTTTATCTTAAGTTGCATATATTTTTAATGGCCAATAAAAATAAATAAAAAGCTAAAATTGCGAAATCATTAATTTAGGAATAATCAGAATGAAAGTTAAATATTAAATATTTTCAGAAGAAAAAATATATTTCAGTTTACATCAATCGATAGATAATTTAATTTTGTAAACAAAATGTAATTTTTATTTAAATTGACAATATATTTCATGAAATATGTGATATCAAATTATATCTGGAATTTTAAAAATTGAAAATGGTGATTTTTACTTGTTCAACTTTAAAGATAAATTTCTCATATTTGTTAAAATACAATAATATCTTATTATGTACCATTTGATAGATAATTTATTTAACTATAAAATTTGTTAACTTAATCGTAAATTTCATTTATTTTCAATGATCAGTGAGTCTTCAAATGAAAAGTTAAACTTATCTAATTTTTGCAAATATTTTTCTAAAATTTTTTGAACAAACAAATACCTAGTAGCAAAATTATAGAAACTTTCGTTTACAAAATGAATAATTATAATATACAAGTCATGGGAAATACATTTGAAATTTTTGTATGTTGTAACTTCCTTTCAACGATCACAAAACTCCCAAAAGAAATAATTTCTCTAATCTCAATTCGAGATCAATCGAGACCACAATTTAATTATAAGCAAAACCCACAATTACATACATAGAATTTTGTAATAACTTCCAAGTACAGTTTACAACTTTATTTATTTATACGACAGCGCGAAGAAAACAGGAAAAACCACATCAAATTGCTGTCCATTGATGTTTCCATCCGCACGAAGAGAAAAAACTCTTATGCAAGATTCGGTCTGTGCAACAAATGGTCGTTGCTATAGCAACTCTAGAATTAGTTGTAGCTGACTAGTTTAGAATTTTTCAGCAATCGTACCGACTGGATTCATTCATTTCCGTTCTTTTCGTTTGCGCACAATGCGGTGAAGTAAGAACTTAAGAAGTGAGAAATACGAAGAAGTCGAGTCGTTAATCTTCACTGGGAGCTGTTATATAAGAGCAAAGATTAGAGTTAAGAAGACTAATTACCAATTGTTACAATTTATCATTAATTACGCTACAAAAAGCAATTGTGTTCGCTCAAAATACCCACGGAAAATTGAGTTAATAAAGTTACAAATGTTCAAACTTATGAGCATTAGTGTAGATTTCAGGTTTCGATTTCAGTTGCACTTTATGATTATTAGAAATTTATTTACCGAGCCTTTTACGACTCAAACACTTGTGAAACACTTCTCTTACTATTTTAAGAAGTCGTACCTGAAAGCATTAGCAAATCGACCAATCAACTGATTTATTAAGACACAAAATGTTAAAGTTAACAAACACTTTTGCTAATTAACTAAAAATGAATGCTAAATATTCTGAATTGTATTTTTTCCAATTAGAAATAAACATTGATGCTGATTGAAATGAGTTTGTCACGAACATGTTCAAGGATAATTGCAGGATTTCTAGGTTGATATCCACGATAATTATAATACGTTCGTTAACACTTCTGTTTTTAGGATTGTCGAGGACACCTCGATTCTTCAATTTGCGTTTTTCCAGCCGTTAAATTATTTGCAATTAACGCAATTACGCGTAATTAAATAACCAAGCGACAANGCGACAAGTTTCGCGTGGTTCGAGTGAAAAATTCAGCAGATTCGAGTTGGCAAAAGTGAATGTCTGTGGAAATTTAGCAAGCAAAAATTGGCTAGAATGTCTGCGCATCGGATGAACCAAATACCATCCTACAACATTCGATGTTGCTGATGTTGATCTACGTTTGAATGCACCGATTGCATTACTATTGCCATCTATTGCAAAATTGAGACGAGTCCATCGAGAGCAACGAAATTTGCAACTGTATAGAATTTTCGATGCAAGCGATTCTTCGATGGAATGTTGCTGAATTGTGTGGTAATTGGCTGTTTGAAGTCTGTAACGCAAT
>JARJDZ010003099.1:0-10571 GCA_030264555.1 Aleochara sp. GC000083
ATTTCAAGATGTAAACAAACTACGTGAACTAAACTGGTACTGACTGGCACGACGAAACATGATTCAGAGCAGATTGTCTCTGGTCAGAGTCAGAGTTTGTCTGATATGTGATAGCGTTGAAATGGCGTGGTTTCATGTTTTCAGAATACTGCATGAACCCAATTAAGGGGGTACTACTGTAGAAGAAACTGTCAATCTTAGAGGGAATAAAGTGCCACTTTATTCCCGTGGTTTCACGGTAATGACAACACTTTGCGCATGCGCATTTCCGATTTGTAGTAAAGGGTAATCGCCCACTGGCGATAAAATATCGCCTAGTGTAGATACACCTTAAGTGTATTTTTGGTTGCATACCATAACTAGCAACGAATGAACCCTATGATTTCATGTGAAACGTTTCAACAAGTTGCCTTTGGACTTTGTTATTGCCAGAGATAACTACCCAGATTAACGTTATAACGTTTTCCTATAAAATCATGTTTATTTTACATTAATTCTCATTTGCTGTTGTAGCGATAGCTCAGATATAATCTATTTATCTAGCAAAATGACGAACGGCCTGAGTAGTTGTGTGAGAAACAAAGTGCGTTTAATTACATTCAACAATACACGCAAGAAAAATGCCCTATCACCTCAAGCTTACAGTGAAATTGCAAATACTCTCAATGCAGATGCAATTGATGATAATATTACTGGAGTTATATTCACAGGACAAGGAGACTACTTTACGAGTGGGAATGATTTGACTAGTAAAACCAACGAAAACATGGATTATGAAGAAACAACCAAGGATTTTCATGGAAAATTTGTTGCAATGGTAGATGCTTTCTTAAGTTATCCAAAAATTATTGCCTGTGTAGTAAATGGTCCTGCTATTGGTATTGGCTTCACACTGAGTGGCCTTGCTGATGTGGTTATTGCCTCAGAAAATGCTACATTTTCTGCCCCATTTGTTAAACTGGGATTGTGTATTGAAGGATGTGGCAGTTTTTTAATGCCTAGAATTTTGGGCAAGAGCAAAGCTACAGAAATAATGCTATTGGGAGAGAAAATAAATGCCCAAGAAGCTCAAAGTTTTAATTTGGTTTCTAAAATAATACCAAAGCAAAATATTGCTACTTGCATTGATGAACTAGTTGAGAAACTGAGTAATCTTCCACTTGAGCAGATTATGTTCAACAAGAAATTGGTCAGTGATGGCACCAAGAACGACTTGCTGCTTTGCGCTAAACGTGAGGCCGACATTCTTCTGAAATGCCTGTCTTCAGAATATTTCATCACCAGCATGATGAACTTTATGCAAAGGAAGCGCCAAACTTCAAAATTGTGATGTGCCAACAAATCAATAGCTTGGGTATCAATTTGCAAGTCACTGGGTGTATAGCTATGTAATTTATCTATGTTTTAAGTACTAAAAATATGTTTATATCATTAATTTGCGTAATAAATCTTTAACCCCTTATGCAGCGCCCATGAGGTCTTCCAACCTAAGTAATTAAATAACAATCAAATAAACCACCAACAATAAAACATGTCAATCAAAGTAATATCGAATGCGAGCGAAAATTAATTACATTATTCTATGTAAATACGAAATCATCGACGTCCCACGGCAGCTGAAACAGGTCGGTTGCTAGAGGCGTGCAGTGTGTCGCCTTTTGGTCCTTCAAATGCTTGCGCACCAAGTACAAGGCAACCGTCGTCTTGATGTCGTCATCTTTGATGTCCTCGCCCAGTCGTGATGGATACACCTTTGGATGGGCCGACATGTACTGCTCTACGTAATAGTGACCTGTCTCGTTGTTGTAGGCACGCTTCTCGAGAAATTGCGCCTTGGCTGAAAGCTTCGTCAACGCGAGGTAGTCGTGAATGATGATTATCTGCGCATCAGAAAATATGATCGGGTAACGATAGCGTAACAGCTTGACGAGCAATTGGTTGCCACGATTCGTGCTAGCATTCCCTGGCCTGCAAACAATTACATGTTAACATTTTTTCAATCGTCATGCATATGAGAAATTACTCCAAACATATGACTTCGTCTTCAGTCCTCCTTATTATTAGCACAGGGCCCGGATATTTGATCAGCTGCTCGGCATTATTTAAGTTCACATATTCGCGAATTGCCATTCGGACGATCGACTCCGTCCACGCTGGCATCGTGTTTATGGCAATTGGCAGCAGGTCGTCAAATGATGCATCAAGAATCTAAGAAAAAGTATTTAGAAACAATAGCAATGCCTCAACATTCAAAATTAACACTTACAAGCCCTTTAATGTCTGGATAGTTCATAGCAGCCCATGTTGATGTGAATCCTCCAATGCTCCATCCAAAAATTAAGATATTTTCTACCTTAAAACCTAGGCGTTTGATGGCGAACTGCATTACTGTATCAATGGCATTGAGTTCTTGCTCTGGGTATGGTGTCCCCTAAAGCATTAGAAATAGTTAGCCCATTATATTTTGTATCCAATGGTGCAAATGAGTTTTAAAAGTAAACACTTACAGAACTACCAGCAAATCCAGGATGATTCCAACCAATTACTGAGAATCCAGCAGCAATTGGAGTGCATGCAATTCCAATCTCATAGAAACCAGCGTTTCCTTCACAGCATACAACAAGAGTGTTACCATTACTGCTGCTTCCTGGGCCCTTGTTGCGCCGATCAATAAAAATTGCATCGATATGATTGTTCTCCTTGGTTTCCAATTTGAAGCGCTCACCACCATTCACCTCAATGAGGCGTGATCTACCTTGTATCAACGTTTGATCTGAAAACATCACAAATCATTTACCATTCAATTATTGAGCTATGTGATACTTACAAATTAAATTATGAAACAGGGATAACGAGCCGGGATAAATAAGACGAATGCCGAACGTGTGCACAGCTAAATATCCCAGGATGTGACAAGGCAGTGAGCTCCCAACTTGAAGAACACCTCTGCTTCCACTTGCTTTTGCAATATACTGTCTAGTTTTAACTTCATCTCTAGAAGACAAATTTATGAGGTTTTGTTTATAAACATTTGCAATTTTTACCTATCAATGTCACTCCATTTGAATTCAACAGGCCAGGCAAAGAATTCAAAATCATAGGTTGCAAGATTCTTCTTTGTACTTGGGGTCAGATTGTTCTGGGCGGCCACCAACGTCCGCCTGAATTTCTGGTACATGGGATTGCTGGATCTGCCAATACTTCTAATCACATATGACACAACAAGGATGCCTCCCATAAGAGTCACAAATTTGGTCAGAGTCACATAACCTTCATGCTGAAAGTATCCTCGTTTGTACAGAAAACCAACAAGCAGGGGTGATGTGTAAACCCCCAACTTCCAAATGAAGTAAATCTGCAATTGGCAATACAACTAGAGATGAGACAACAGCTTAATCTCTCAAATCTTACCGATTTCAGCACCCGATCGCCCAGATTCTCCAAGGCATTTGGTTCATAAATTTTCTGAAAAATTAACAGTATTAATAGGGCGTTTATGATGTATAGATTACAATTACCTCCAGTGGTCCATTGCCGTGCATCTTAATCAGCCTCGGCGTGAACATGGAGCTCCAAATCGACTTCATGCTGAGCATAATTGCTGTTTATTTTGTTTACTTCTCTGAGTGCAACGGTACCGGTTGTTTTTAGCTTTGTTGGTGTAATCGTCATTAATCCTGCCGGAAATTGATGACTGCTTGATGGCCGATCTCTTCACGTCATACGCGTAAACATACACAAATAATAAGATTATTGAACTGTTAATTTAGTCCCTCATTATCTTGCAGAGGTAACGATTCCACACGTACACGAATTCACGACAATGTTCGCGTGGGTCTAGTGTTGTGAAAAGCGCTTGATAATCATATTTACGACGTGCCCATTGCGTGCATTCGCGACGAATTTGTGTGGCCGTTGTGGAGGTAGTCAGTTTTCAATTTGACATTATACAAAGCGCAAAAATTGCTGGTAATTGTTAATTTGCTTAGCGAAACGTCAGCGTTGAACAATTACTATTGATTCTTGTCATGTCATATGATTTACTATAGGCAACTGCTTGCACACTACGTGTAATGTAAATTGCATACTGTTAAGTCCATAGCTTTGAATAAATTTTGAAAATATTATAAATATTAAACAAATGCAATTGGAAAACATCTAATTAGATGTAAAATTTGATGTATATAAAATTTAGTTTGTTTTAAGTAATAACTTGATAGTATTATGAACAATTGCCTACAAACATTGTTAATGTTAAAATATTATGTAATGCATATATTGTTAGTATTAAGTTTGTTTAATTATGTAATGTAGTCTACATGCAATTACAAATATTAAGTTAATTTGTCTAATTTGGCAATTGTAAAGCTGAAACTAAAGATCAATGTTCTTGTGGTTGCCTATAGTATTTCCATAAATTCAAATTTTAATTTGCATTTTTACATCAATTCTTAGAAAAAAACTATAAAAACTAGCAAAATAAGTTGAAAGTATTCGAGGAATTTGTTTTTTCTAACTTAAGGCAGACTACATCCATTACATTGTGTAGATAAGTTGAAAATGCAGATAGAGATAACTTATCTATGTCTGCATTGTAAGAAATTTCGACCAGTGGGCAACATACAAAATAATCTTCGGCATTCGCCTATCCTCGTCACCCAAAAATCATACCTGTTGTCACCCTTATTGTCCAAAAGCATAAAAGGCAATTGCAACACCCACCTTGAGCTTATTCGGTGTAAAAATGTCCAAGTGCGTGCATCTTCTTCTCTGCTTCTTCATTTCGTTAGGGCTCGTGGCCAGCAAATCAGTCCCGAAGGGTTCAAACCGTCAGGGTCGATGGTTTGGAGGGCAGTACACGAGCACCGAGATCGTGCCCAAATTGGTCACTGCGTGGGTAGCATCGTCATGTCTTCAGGTCCAACCGAGTCTTCCTCCATGTAAGGGCATCAACTACGTGGAGAAGTTCCCCAGGTTCTTGCGAGGTGACCGTCAGTAAGTAACTAAAGAACTACAAAAAACTGTACGAATTTTAAGGAAAGTTTGACTGATTTTTTGGGTGGGGTTTCAGATCTAATTTGAGGTACGAGAACGATGACACTGTCCATACGACCCAATTGGGCTGGGGTGAATATTTGGGCATCTATGCACCCACGGTGACGGTAACCGCAGTCGAATTACGAACCACGACCGTCATGGACCCTCGAGTGGTGGTCACATTCGCCCTTATGGGTTGTACACCATCTCATATGCCTTCGGATTTGAGCCTTTGTCCATCGCAGATACCTCCGGTTATCCCTGATATCCATCCATCGGTGTCGTCTGCACAGAACCCTATCATGGCGACTGCTTCAGCAACCCCGGATGGTTTCGCAAAACCCACCAGCTTGGATCACAGCGAATTGGTCAACAACAACCTGGAGAATCTGCAAGCACAAGCTGTTGGTACTGATGAGGTCATTGAGGACCAACATCCAGGAAATCAACTCGAAACCCAACCATTAGAACTGAAAACGACCATGATCAATTAGTTGTGAATGAAATTCAATTGGAAATCGAAACGTATTTTCTCAAAGATTAAATGTGTAATTAAAGTTGCCTCTAACAAAATGACTTTATTCTAGTGTAATTAACTTGTAATTAATTAGATTTCCATCGAATGCGATCGTCTCATAACGCGCTTTCCTCGACGAAATTAAGCAATCTGTGGAAATTGCGCGCACATATTTCCACTCGGCTGCCACCAAACACGCGAAAAAAGGCATGTGTTGAAATGAGCGCGCTGAAAAAAAACCTCTCGCAATGAATGATCGCGCCGGAGCCAGCAATGGCAACACAAATGCGCGAAGAATACGCGAATATAAGCGAAGTGCACCAGCCGGGGGCGGCAAGCGCGCTGGAAAATGAATTTCCCTATTTCCCTTTGTTTCGTTTTTATTGCTTGCTTTATGCGCGCTCGTTTCGCGAAATTCGTGAACGCCTCGCCTCGTTTGCCTCGGTCTCCTTCTTCTTGAGCTGGGGGCCGTAAAGACGTCGTCTTCGTCGCCGCCTTCGACGCCTCCGACGCCGCCACCGAGCCCCAAAAGGGACGAAGACACGAGCGTCCGCTTATTGCATTCCTGATGTTTCTATTATTATCATTACTTTAACAAGATTGTTAGTCGTTAGTCGAGCGACTCTGTTATTGTTTTCTGTTTTTTCTTTGACGCCATCAGCACCGTCACTTTTCTCGCTTCATCTCTTCAGTTTTCCATGGGGCTCTTCGTCGTCGTGATGACTTCCATGCGTTTGTCATCAGGCCTTTCCCACATTCATTTCTGGTTTGGTTTCTAGCGTAATCTAATCTTTTCCGGCCGGTGAAAAATGCGGAAATCTGATTAACGATTTCTAGCTGCTTGTTGTAGGTGTAGGTAATTTATTTATTTGGGGCTTTGCCTACTTTCTCCACGTCTAAATTGCCCACAGAATTTTTTGCACGGTAGCATTGTATTATGATGAGGAATTCACGGATGGTTTGTGGGCAATTTTCGTATCAAATCTAGCATTGCAGAAGACTTTGCTTCACTCATTGAGGCAAACGCAGCAAATTGAAGAGAAAAAGCAAAAAAAGTGAGGAAGTCTTCGAGAGAGACACAAACGAATCAATTCTTTTGTTACTTGTTGTTAGCCTCAAGATTTTGCTTCAGATGACATTACAATGTTTAGTTTAGTTTTGTTCTTCTCAATAAGTTTTCCAAGTACTTTCAAATTGATTTTCATTATGGGTCGAAGAAAGCCTCTAGAGATTTTTCTTATTTGATTTTCCTGTCANGACTCAAATCTAGGCCATCTTACTATGTGGGCTTCAAATTCGCATAAAACTTTCGAGCATCTTCCATCTGCAAAGTGAATGAATGTCAGATTACATTGCAACATGCATTTCCTTGCATCACGTTGATGATTGCTCTGAAACTCCTCGAGAACATCCAACACAGATTTGCTTTCTAAGCAGAAGCATTCCCATATGAGATATCTAATATGTGATTAATATGCTGCAGGTAATATACAGCATTTGCCAAATCTCCATGTTACATTGTCGCCTTGTGTCGATAACACAATCATTGCATCAACAATCTGCAGAGTTCCAGCCCTCAAATCGCAACTCCAATTGCCTTCTTATTGGGATGTCTGCATTTTGTAATGATGGGATACAACCTCGAAGGTAATCATGACAAATCGTCACCAAATGGGGCAACTTACACGATCTGCACGTCCGTGAAGATAATCGCAATGAGCACCGTTTGTCACAATTCGGATTTGCAATCTGATGCTGAACTTGCAGCCACGAATTGGCTGTTTAGCCAACTAATATCTAATTTACAGCGTGTACGTCCGATGCAATCGGCGTGCCGCTCATACTTCCACCAATTCGAACAATGCAGAACTTCGCTGCAACTGATGTCAGAGGAAACAGTGCAAATCAGAACTTTGCTCGTCGAGACAAGTCGAAGACACATTACTTACTTACGAGGTCTGTACATGAACTGCATAAAGTTGCACCCAAGTCTCCGAAATGCTTCTGCCTTCATGCGAAGAGCCCGAGCACCAAGAAGGTCGACAATGGTTGCATAGAAATGGTAATATTCACCCGGGATGTTAATTGATATATGGGTCCACAGGTAGTTTTGGTGAATACAAATGTAGCCATTTGAAACCCAGTTGATTTTTTAGTTGGGGCCATTTAGAGGTGAAGAAATTTGAAGTAATGTTTGTCGCATGACATTTTTACAATTTACTTCCTGTATTCTTGGTTTTTCGTTTTTGAGTTGATCCCAGAATGGTCAATGAAGATTTTTGATCAAGAATATTAATAGTGAGAAATTTAACATGTAGATACAACTCTTCAATTATCACCTCAATCAAAGATGTTTGTTCGTAAACAAGAATTAACAAATTGCACCGTAATATTTAATCAACAAGCTATAAAATAGATATTATGGTTGATTATGAGTGATAAATGAGACTGGGTTATCGGGTTTGAATTGATGCCGAAGAGAAATCAATGCCCTCGTGTACAGCTTATCGGTCTTCCGATTAGAGCATCTTGGTGCATATTGCAATTAAAACGGTAATTTGTTGCCTGATTATAAGCATTCATCATCGATAGCATCTTCGATGGGAAACTTTCCCAGCTGTAAATTCATCACACAATTATCAATGACTTGCAGCATTACTTTCTTCATGTATGTGTAATTAGTTTAAGTAATCATTTCGGTTTTAATTAACAAGGTTTTATTTGATCATCGAATCAAACTTCTTTCATTTCAATACAATACAAACATAACGATAACATGAAATAAATAAATACAGTAACAATTTGTACAATTATCTTCCAGAAAAGTTATTGTAACTTGATGACCTGGTGGACTTGGATGACCTGGAGGACCTGGAGCACCTGGAGGACCTGGAGCACCTGGTGGACACCTTCACCATAGCAATCAACCATAATAAAAGGGATTGTAGTCTCTGCTAGTGGGTGTTTGTTCAAGTGCAACCTTCGACTTGCGTCGCTTCTTCGTGGGCGTCTTCTTCTTGGTCGACTTCTTCGACGCACAGTAATCGATCCCATCCGGCACGCAATTCTTGACCATTAGCGTGGCCGTGGCCATGCGATGGGTTCGCGTGCGCGTGACGGTGATGGTCGACGTCTCGTAGACGCGCATCCTGGTGTAATGAGGCAGGACATCCTCCAACTGATCGAGTCGGTCCTCGATCAATAAATCTCGCAGTCCATCAGGACCATCCCCAGCAGCACCACTCTTCAAACGTGGGGTTTCGCCGTCGACACGCACACTGCGTACACTTCTCGGATGGATGACCTCGCTGCCTTCGACGTCCACCAGCGAGCGGTTCACCAGGTGTCGATGATAAGCGTCGATCTCGTCCTTCAAGCGTTTGATATGCGCACTTTCCGCATCCTGGGTGTTGCGTGCTTGTCGATTGACGAAGTACTCCTTGGTGACGATGTGGTCGTAGTTCTTGTGCGACCCGGTGGAGTCTTTGCATGGGGGTTTCTTTCGGCGGGTGGATTTGATGCACACCGGCGTTCGGGAGATGTATCTGGTGACGACGTTGATGACCTTGGTGGTGAACGCTGGGGTTGGTCGGATGAGGGCCGCAGGCATGCTGGGTATCGCCATGTGGTTCACGTAGGGCATCTTCAGCGAGGGCAGTTGGTCCAGGTAGTTCAGCGGGTTGAAGATGCTGGGACGCATCGAGCACTCCGCGATGGTGACGGAGATGATGAGCGTGAAGACGACGCGTGTGGTGGAGAACATCTTCAGGTGAGTTGTGAGGTGCGACTGACGCGTCCGACGCGTAATTGCGCATTTTTATATTCACTGAATCTTGTGTACGCTGCTTACGTGAGGAAGAAGACGAAGAAGGAAGAAGAAGTCTTCTTCAACGAAGCCATAAACTCCTCCTGATGATGAAGACGACGAAGAAGTACTCATTCGTAATTCATATGAATATGATTCAATTTGTGATTGAACAATTGACAATAGACCCATTAGAACAAAAAATTGTCGTTGCAGTTTATTTGAATGCGGAGGAATTCGTGCAAGACGGGAAAAATTTCAGTTTCGACACGATTTCAATTATTTCCGCACGATTTTCCACGATATTTTCGAAATCGTCACGAATTTAATAACAGTCCGGCAGCACAACCAACCTCAACCAATTTCAGTTGGTTTTTCATCGCAAACATGAAGAGCTGGCAACAAAACAAAGACAAAATGTGGATGCGATGAATTCGCTCGTGGTGAATACTCATAATTAAACTAATTAACGCGTGTACCTTTTGGTGGCTACATGTCGGCCAGTTCGATCCGATTTATAACAATATCTCTGCGTCGATTCGATGCATAATCATTATCATTATGCGATTTTGTTTGCATGCTTTGATGTCTATCGAAACGCATTGCAATTCAATGGGTTTCATTCTCATTAATTCACTTTGATTCATATTCATAATCACTGGCTTTTGTCTATCAATTGCTAATTGTGTGCGTGATATTACTTTAATACGGATGCGTATAGGGGAATTATTCATTAGTCTTTTTGAATTGAATTTTGTTGATTTTTAACTGCGCATAACTTTCAAACTATTGGAGCAATTAAACAAAAGTTAGATCAAAATTGTAGGTCTTGATGAGCACTTTCCAAAAATCTATGAGTTCATGCCCTTTTGGTAATTGGGATAACAGAAATCGTTTGCAAAGAGAAAATTTGAAAAAAAAGTTTGTAGCGAAAAAAGTGATACGAAATTCTCGCTAGAGTTTTGTAAAATTTCTCTGAAACGATTCGACCGATTTGGATGATTCAACGCGCATTTACCATATTTTGGATTATTAAAAAAAATAACATTGGTCATGCTCTGTTTGAAAAATCTAATTACAAGCAAAATCAAGCAAAATGGTTTTTGAATCATCAAAATCGGTCAAATAGTTCTTGAGATATATATGAAAAAGCATTTCCTATGGGAATACATTATGGGAAAACTTGCACATGTTATTTATTCTTTCTATTAT
>JARJDZ010003100.1:0-19884 GCA_030264555.1 Aleochara sp. GC000083
CAATGCAAAGTCACCAGGAGTTCTTCATGTGAATCCCTCATTCTATTGGGGCTATGTTTATTTCAGGCAAGTTAAGGATGTAACTTTGCCAAGGGGTTATTTCCAGAAGGTATACCACCAGTTTTAAGTAGCTAATCATCATTGTAACCCTATTGTTTCATTTTAGAGTGTTGTGATATTAACAAAACTTCCCTTCAATAATCTCTTCAGTAAAGTAGTCTCATTGGTAGCTCCAGAGTATTTCGACAATGGGAATTTGAGTTTGGAGGCTGCCTGTTTGAATATTGATCAATGGCCTGCACCAATACCAGGGATCCCACTCAATTTACCATTGCTAGGATCAGTTTTCCAGGTCTACATTTTCATACACAAATTTTCCTGAACCTTAAAGGCTTGTTGCCATTTCAGACATACATACCACACCAAAGCAACTCATCGTCGCTTCTGTTACAACTCGCTGGAGTGAATGAAGTGACGACATGCACGGAGAACCAAATCCAAACGTCCGTTGAANTTTTCATTTGCAAATTTTCCTGAACCTTAAGGGTTGTTGCCATTTCAGACATACATACCACACCAAAGCAACTCATCGTCGCTTCTGTTACAACTCGCTGGAGTGAATGAAGTGACGACCTGCACGGAGAACCAAATCCAAACGTCCGTTGAAGATCTGAACCTCTTCGAAATCTTCCAGCCGGTCCTCTCCTACGTTGACATGTTCTGGGAGCTGGTGATCACAGGAGAACCGCTGATTGTCATGGCCTCATCACCGACGCATTGCTCCACAATAGTAGTAGCTCTAACAAGGTAGGAAAAAAACGAAAGAAGTTATCCCAACCTAAAGATTGACGTTATGTGATCCTAGGATGATATCTCCATTGAAGTTCTTCGCTGACCATCGACCATACTTCACGATCCACGACAGCGAATTCAAGCAGTTCACGAGCAAGATGCAGGGCCCACCTCCGGTGATACTCGGCGTGACGAACCCGTTCTTCGCGAAGACGCTGCATCACTGGCCGCACACGATCCGCCTCGGCGAAGATTACGGCAAGCATCAGAAGTACAAGCTGAAGCGCACCGGAAACACGAAGATCTTCGACCCATCCCCCGGTGTTTATACCAGTTACAAACCATACCTACAGAAGGATAAAAGCTTTATTAAGAACCTGGTGTCCGGGATCAACTTGAAGCGACCCTCAGAGGTGCAATCGGCGCTGCTGCGGAAGCATCTCTTGGAGTTGACGCACAGCTTTATCATCCCTCTGGAGCGGTACATGGCGAGTTTGATGCCGTTGCTGAAAAACATCTCGCCTTTCAAGGTGATTATAACATATTCAATGATTTTGTTTCTATAATTTCGGTATTTTAGGCAGCACCGATGCCGTTACCGTTCAACCCGGATGATTTCTTCGCGATGCTGGAAACGGCTGGTCCGCAACTCACTTCCGGGATTAAAGGCGACTGGATCGGGTTGTATCGCAGATTTTTCCGCTCGCCGAATTTCAATGCGTGGTTCAATGCGCGATACACGGAGTTGACGATGAAGCTGCAAGCGTTGCAGTTGGAAGCTCTCTGCGAAGCTGTAAGTTGAAAAAAATCTATTAATCCCCTGTGGGGTAAAAAACATATCTCTCATTCTCCCAATTTCAGGATCTTAAAAGTTGGGTGCATAATAAAGCGGAAGTGGAGGTAGTCGACATGGTGCTCAAGATAAAAAACAAGATTGCCAAGTGCGAGCAACATTCTGTGACTGTGAATGGCACAACTCGCGTTCAGCTCGAGCAGAAACTCCAGGACATTATTTGCTCACTACCTGACGACTTGAAGAACATCCTGCAGCGGTGATATTGGTATTAAAGAACTGAGTGCAATTAATGAATTGCCTTTTATACAATTAATTGATTGTTAACACGTATAACGACTAATAAGTTAAGGTACAGGACTAATGAGAGATTATTTTTTAATCAATGATCAACCAAGTTTTTGGCCGCCATTTTATCCCGGCGATATTACATCACTCATTTGATGAGCATGAACAAATCGAGGCTAAACTAATTTAGCTATAAATATAAGAAATAGAATTAAGTGTACGTAAATACGAAACAAGTCGAGATTAAATATGAATCTGAAATTATTGGCTCAGGGTCTACACATGATATTATGTTAATTAGCAACCGGTTTAATTGCAGTTGCAAAATCGTAATTGTTGTAGTGCTCGATGGCGCGTGCAATTTTCAGAAGATGTAAATATGTACATTTATTATGTAGGGACGTAATTAATTAGTGGAACGTGATGATATTGAATAATTCTAGTGCCAAACTGCTGGCCTAACTGCCACTACAATCCATCCTCAAGAGAGAATACTAAAAATATTTAGCTAATTACTCGCAATTATGTAATTTTAATGTAACGACAATGCGCGAGTTGGATACTAATTTGTTAATTCAATGCAAAACAACCGGAGGTAATTAAGCAAGAGTAATTTCTGTTACCTTGGATTATTGTTCATATCAAAAATGCAAAGCAAAATCGAAAAATCTGAAATATCATTCCGTTGAATGTTAATGTTAATTTATCATAAGTAGGAACGCTTTAAGCATCACAATGGGAAATTCAAGATAAGCTTGTCTATCCAGCAACAAATATGAAGCATAGATTTAAGCAATGATGAATAATTACTGATACAACAAATGTGCAAGATCAACCACAGAATTTTTATGTTAACAATAACATTCTGTTAATTTGTACAGTACTAACTGTTATTGTAGATATTTTAATATTCCCTACGAAATGCGATGGTCATTTAGTATATTTTGTAATTAAGTGATCATTAATAAAATTATTTTTATAGAAAATCAAATGTAGCACTGATACTTTAGTTGTTCGTTCCACTGGAAAACAAATGAAAGTCCTACACCAATTTTAAAGCCTATGAAAATCCATGGAATGAATTTTGAATAAAAGATAATCATTATTGCAAACTCTCAGCTCCTGGAAGAGGATAAAATTATTGAAATATCCCAATTTTACTTTCCAAAACCTACTAGATGTGAAATTACATGAGATTGTGTTTTTAGTGACGCCATTTTGTCGTCTTATCAGAACGCCAATGCATGAAACCTAACTATCACATTGCAGCAAAATTCTTCACATGACACTGCAAAAATGACTGATAAGATCCACATTTGTGGCAGAGACTTTCGATGGCTTCCCAAATTCATGGCAATCATTCGACATAATACAGAAATACAGCATACAATTTGATAATATGCAAGAATATGATAAAAAGATGCATAACATCATACCTGGCAAGTTGTACGTGAAAAAGACACAAAATGTATTCCCTTATCTCTTATCCATCAATCAGCAAAATTGAAGCCCATGCAAGCGTCCTCGCGCGAAGATCGGCTTCTGGAATATTCCTGTTGGTTCGATGTACATTCGTCGAGGAACCTATCAGAAATCACCCAATTAGCATCTGTGCAGAATACACGTGGAAATCTCTCACTTTTTAATCAAATTTGCAAAACACGAACCGGCAAAATGAACACAACCACTGAATGACTTGCATGCTTGCACGAACTTGCACAAAATGCGACGTACAGATTACAGATTTTAATGGCGGCCATTACAGATTTCATTACCGACTCGTGGAGTGTACGTAGCTTTCGCTAGGGGGCGACACAATGTCAATTTTGAAAATAAATATTCTATCAACATAAACAATATTACAACAAATAACAATAAATTATGTTATTTATAAATGATTTACACTCTAGAAATTATTACGAAGTGAATTCGTGTTTGATTTGCAAAATAATTGCCTGAATCGTCTGTAGTCGATTTTTGTAACTGCGTATTATGTAGCTAGATGGCGTCGCAATGCATTTTTGCATAATAATTTAAAATTTGTATGTAATTTTAAAATTTTATGAATAAATTCCTATCAGAAAGTATTACCTTGAAGCATGGCTTTGTTCCTTTTTGATCCTTTCCTTCGTTTTCCTTGGTCCTTGGGCGCAAATGATGATCAGCAAGCTGGGAGCACATAATGCACTTTTGTTGCCGGCGATATTGCTTTTAGTGCATGAATTATTAACTAGATTTTAAGGACTTGTGGTTAATAAGTTGCCGAGCAAAGAGTCGAGAGGGTCGGAGCGCTCTTATAGAATATTTAATTACTCTCATCATCATCATCATCATCGTCATCGTGAACAGCAGCCGAAGAGCACATCTAATGCCACACACATAACCCCGGTCAGCCGCATCAAAGCATAAACGCGTGAATGCCATTCGCATGCGTGCACGAGAGGGCTTCGATATTGTGTCATGCTTTACGAAACAAAGACGTAATTAGTAATTAAAGCTCCACTGGAAACTGTATTCGTTATTGATGAGCAATACATTCGGGAGGCGCACCACATAACCACACTTTTTCACTGCCGCACACGCCGCCGTCGTCGCCGCAGTCGCCGAATGTGAAATGTATTTATTGACGTAATAAATACAAGTTGGAAGCGTATGCAGACGCTAGTTTAAGTTGTTTTACTCCAATATTGTTCGGGCACCAGCTGCGACGCATTTTAAGCGATTGCTCCGTCTCTCGCCGCCCGTATAATAAACGATGATTGTTTTAATTCCAGCTTTAATGTATTCACAGACAATGCCCGAGTCGCACGAGTTTCTTACGAACGCACCAAGCTATCAAAAATATTTATAGGTTATGTTGGCGGACGAAATGACAGCAAATGAAAATTGACGTCCAGCGCGATGACAGCTGACGTTGGAAATTTTCAACGATATGAAAACGTGTTGATTTCTAGATTTTTTCCTTGTTAGGGATCTAAATGGACGAAATAGGAAGGCGCGTGACAACCGAGAAAAGAGTGCACAATACAAATTGTCAAATGTCAACGAAACGGCGGCGTGTGACGGCGACGAAGTCTTTTCATTGCCGCACAATTTATTGGAATTGAAAAAGTGTGTATTTTTAAAAAGGCCGCTAGGGAATTCGTCCTCCCTCGCCTGCGACGTCGAAGATGCCAGCGTCGTCAACTTCGTCGCCGGCTGGAATCGAATAAATTTACGCGGGCACTTACGCCCGTGCGGAAATATATTCATAATGCGTACGATTATTTGATATTTCCACGTTTGCATAACGCCCGAGATGCAAAATATCGTATTTTCATATTTTTGAATAAGTAGGTAGGCAACTCAACCAACACCGAATGCAAATAGAGTTACATACCTAATATGTCCGGTTTTTTAGGGTGCACACAGGATTGTGAAAAGAATTGTGAGCTTCTAATGCACATTGTGACACGTTTATCTCGGCCGCATGGGAATACGCAGAGCGGAAAGGGGGACGTCGAGCACAGGGGTGTAAAAATGCACGCAGTGAAGGAATGCTACGCAGTGCATCATGTTACATTTGTAGGTTAGATTTGTGTATGCAGCTTTTTAAACGGTGGAAATGTGTGTTTAATGTTCCAGAAATATCTGTGTTTCCACTTGCAAGGTAATCTCGACTTGAGCACACACTCCAGAAACCTGTGAACGAATTGTCATGCAACTTTTTTAGGTGTCTGCCCCAGGAGGTGATTTGGTTGGACATGAGACACAATGAAGGGCCCCACTGAACGCAACGAAACGATGTGAAGTGTGCCAGACGACTTACTGATTGTAAATACACAACTGAATGCATATGAATGTCCCCAGACAGAGCACAAAAATGAAAAACTGTCAATCACCGATTGTGTATGCGTTCATTGTCATTGTGTATCGACGAAAAGGCCAAAGGTTGTGCTGATAAAAAGTTCATTTCCTTCATTTTTTCGCTACAATGCTGTGAAATGCATTGATTTCATTGGAGGACATTCAAGACGTTCACGTCTCGCTTGTTAAATCAATAATTTAAAAGCTTGCCATTGCTAATTCGTTCTGTTTGGATTCCAGAATGATGTCACGGTGGCCAGAATTGTGGATGAATCAAGAAACCGTTGGTGCCGTCAGACGGGGATGTTATTAATGATGTTTCGCCAAATTTTATGCCAATTGAATGGACACAAATGGAACCGTTTACGAAGAAGAGGAGACGATCATTAGGTATGTGTGTAGCGCATCATTAGCAACTTTGTGGATGTCATTTGTTGCTAAACGTGCAAACAAGCAATGCATGTTTGCACTATAGCACGACCGGTGTGAAATGATTGCAATTACAAATAGATTTCGTTGCAGGGAATGCGCTCCAGCGAGCACCACGTTCATCGGAGAGGAAATGCGACGAATGTACGAATCGTAGACGATTGCCGTTTGGAATGTGTGATCATTGGCATGGGACGTTCATTGTCGTTGCACCGAGAAATAGCGTGCGCAATTTATCCCGCTGACGACGTCGACGTCGTCGTCGAAGTCGTGGAGATGCATTGTTTTATTTGTGGCTGGGCGCCCGGCATTCCGTCTTCAAGAAGGCTTTTATTAGTGTCAATTAAAGGTCAATTTCATATTGGATATTTAAACAACATGCCGAGTCACGCGTATAATTAGCTTCTTCATCTTGAATCTATTTACTCGATTCATGTGCAACACATGTGAGTTTTTTTCGTTTGAAGAGACGAAAATGCAGTCGAAAAATGGGACAAAACGTTGAGAATTGAGGGGGTATTATTAATCAAGATGGAAGCTCCCTGATCCGGGATTTTTCCCGGGTTGGCTTCATCTTTAAATCCATGGCTTTTCTTGGCGCACTGTGCAATGCTTCCTTTTTCTCATCGTGCTTTTTTTACGTTTTCAGACTTGAAATGCCGTCGGTTGCTTCGAAGGATGCAGAACTTTGCGAGTCTTAGACAAAAGATCGTTGCTATGGGGATGCGGCTGACCCGGCCCGGATTGGTCACTGGAAAAGTGTCAATAGCCGCCCCCGAGCGTGCCGGAAGCACACATACGATGGCGACGTATTTCCGTTCCACTTCGACGCCGCTGCGATGCGGATGTCACCAAAGTAGGTTATTTTCAACTTTTTCGAAATTTCAACCCATGAAATATCCGTATTTCATGAATATTTCTACAGATTTTATTATCATTAACGATTTCTATTTTAAGGTGGTGAAAGCAGAAGAGCTGGAGGGAGTAATTACGAAAATTGTCCCAGGTGCGTGGAGTAATCCTAATGATTAGCACTTAGGAAGTCATCCAGAAGCCCACAACACAATGTTCCTGAGAGCATCCCCAGCAGCGAGCAACAAAAGCTGGGGAGCAGCCTGCGAAAGCACTTTTAAGTGCAAAGTTTGTATAAATAATTAACGCGTTTCGCCATTCGTAATTATCGTAAAATATTCCAGATTAATTAAAGGCCGAACTTTGCGCCAACTGCGACGGAAAGCAATCGTCACGAGCGCGGAGACGTCGAAGATGAAAACGGGGAAATCTTTAAAATTTATACAGCAAGTTTGCTGGGAAGTTCGCCGCCGCAACAGAAACAAACGTGCGGAATGTTCGCGAAAAGTTCAACGCATAGGCAAGAAATATTTCCATTCTAATGTCACGCGGGGACGTAAATCAGTCTGGGCTGAAGATTGCATGTGAATAGAAATAAATCTGGGGGCATTTTTGCGATACCAACGCGCTCAAAATAACTATTCGGTCATTGAAAGTGTTTCTAATTGTTTTTGTAACGAATTGATTGCGTATCATGATTTGTATTGAAGACATATGAAACTTGCAAATTTTATGATGTTTAGGACCCCAATATATTGGGAAAATGTGCAATTTTACTAGGAAAACATTGCAGAATTTTTTTTTTTAACTAAAAAAATTAACTCTAAACTTTTGAAATCATTGCAATTAAAGAAAACTGTAAAAATCATGATAAAAAACTATTACAGATTTCTACAGGGAAACAAAACACAATCTCATGTTTGTTTTGTTTGTTTTTTGTTATAAATACATACAGAGTTATTTACTATTTCTTATGTACAAATATACTCATATTACATACAATTTTTATATATATTTATAATTTTATATCGTACCACTCTTATATACTGCTGTTGCCAGCTTCATTTGTCTTTGCAACAACTATTTGCATCAATTATTCCATTAATCTGTTATCCTACTAATGAGTGATGTAACTAACAGGAAGAAAAGTGGGGGGTGGAGAGAGAGAGAGCAACACGAATGACTTATACATAATTCGCTTACTATGTACACGAAAACACATTATTTTTGTCCCTTATGAATTTCTCAACGCTTAAAAAATTCATTGTAATCCAGGTAATTTCGCGTGGCAAGTTTTCATTGGCACATAGACTATAGAAAATAGAAAATTAATTTTTAATTTAATGAATGATAAAGGGGTGGCTTAAAATAAGTGATGAATTCGCAAGGACTACGTCCTAAAATAAGTACGCGCAGCGTAACGAATGAATGCGCACGCGCACGCTTGTTTCCGTGGTCATGGTGACGCTTCAAGAAATGGCGGCGAACATAACAAATGGCAATCGCACTCAATGGCAATTATTTGGGCAATGGCTAAACTTACACATGTACGATTCGGATAGTTCAATCGACGACGACGACGACCGCCATTAAATATCTCTCTATAACCTAATAGATCTATTCATGTATGCATGCGGGCATGATAACTACATAACAAGATAACAACAACAAGTTTAAAGACTATGCAAAACACAAAACTATGCAAAAAAAACAAACGAAAAACAAACAAAAAATAATCGCGGCATAAAAATCAAATCAAATAAAAAATACAATGAACACTGGCATCGATACGAATCACATGTTTCCGTCCTGCACATTCCGTTGTTGTCCATATTTTCCGGTCACTATGGCAACGGCAAAAAAAACCAACGAGGAGAAACAGAAACGAAACAACGAGGACAACACATCAAGTGTTGAATGATGCGTCAATTTCTTAGTACGGAAATACAATTTGTTTGTACACGTTTGATGAAGATTTCACTTTCTTTGTAAGGTGGGTTGCGGCCGCGGAAGGGTCCACGTTTGCACTGGCATCGCATGTTTGTACAAATTTACAATCTACAAGTTTACAATAAAAAAATAAATTAGAAAGTTTTCCTAGGTGAGACGACACATGGCAAGACTCCGAAGATTTTTGACAGTAAATTAGCACTGCTACAGAAGGAACCAAAAGCGTTGAAGAATTCGCTCCACAAATCTCGCTAATCAGTAAAAATGACACATGACACTCGCGACATCTGTTGCCTGTGTCATTGATATGTCTCGAATCGCTGCAATCGGCGGAAAAGGACGAGCAAGCGCGAAGGGTGCGTGTCGGTGCACACGACGATGGGGGCGCCACAATAGGTGCAAGGACTAATGCAGGCTAGAGAGGTGACGTGGTGAAGGTGAACGGGATGAGAAACGAACTAAAATTGACTAGGCTGCCTAGTACAGTTTCAAGTATCACATGTACGACCAGGAGAAGGAGCTGCCCGAAAGGAGCATGTCGCGGATGAGCGTCTCGATCGGCGTTTTGCCGACGAGCCGGACGAAGAAGAGCTGCTCGATGACGGCGGAGCTGACCGTTCGCAGGCTGGGCAATCGCAGAAGGAGCTTGCCGAAACGAGTGGGCTGATTCGGGTACTGGGAGCGGCAGTACTCCTCCAGCGCGCACTGGGACTTCTCCTGGATGGACTCGATGTGCGCGACGTCGCTCAAGCCGCACGCATCTGCAATCACCAGAGAAAAAATGCCAAATGTCAAAAATGTCAAATATCTAAATGTCAACAATGTCAAATATGAAATGTCAAATATGTCAAATATGAAATGTCAAAATCGTCAATCTGTCAAAAAGGATCAATAAAATCTTCATGGCAAGGATTCAATTTGAGGTTATGGATGTTTAAAATGAATACAGGATCGGATCTATTTGCATATTATTCCCATTCGGGCGGAACATCGGGGAAAATCGTAAATTTCTTGTCGTTGTTCTTCATAAAATCTTACATCTTTGAATGATGTCATAGAAATATGCAGGAATTACTTGGATGTTTTAATTAGTCGCGTTTAATTAGAATCGCCGTCGTGGTGAAGAGTAATGGCACTTTGATGGCAATAATTGTCGAGACGACAAAATGCAGCTGGTGCTTTTTCAATGATTCAATCGTTGATTCCGAGCAGAAGACGTCATCAGATGGTTTCAATTGAAGATGCCAACACGTGACTTTAATTGCTCGAATTGTTTTATTTTAAATTGAACAATAGAGTGTAATTTGAGGTTGTAATTGCTGGATGTTAAATAATGATGGATTGTACGTTTTTTCGTACAGTTTGTAGGTTAATTAATAATTTAGAAATTATTTCATTAAAAAATCACTTTAGGCAACTTTAATCACAGAGGCGCCGCCCTAGTGGCCAAAACATGAAGTTATGACTAAAAATGTGAAGCGCCCTCTATATTTTTTCAAGACTAATAAAATTCAACAAACAAAGTGTTTTTCTTATTTAAAAAAAGTGACAACTCCGCACTTTCTTCCAGTTATTTACATATTATTATATTAAGGACGTAATCACATACGATAATGATAACCTCTGATAACCTCATTTATCATCAAGTTGCGTTCATGATTATCATTATCTCACGACGAATGGCGCAAACATTAGATTGGTGTCTAATCACATTTTTGATGGGTTCTACCAGCCGGTTGCCTAACTACTATCAAAAAAACCAATGAAGAAAATAAATCTGTCTCTTTCAAAATGAAAAAAAAAACAAATAGGAGGCGAATTTGACGAATGACGATAATAATCGCTTGTTTTCAAATGCAAATGCGTTCTTTTATATCGCTAAATAAGCAACGCTTGTTCCGCACGATATGTTGTCTCTTCTTTGGTGTTTTGCTTCCTCCACGAATCTTCCCAATCTTCAGAAGGGGACTTTTCAGATGGAAAGAGTCGACCAGCAGAAAATATGTGCAAGAAAAAGATAGAGACACTTTGAAGAAGTGCTTCATTCGATAGAAACCAGAGGGGGCCTTCGTGTAAATGCAGAAGAACATCTCGAGAAGAAGAACATCCAAGAATGAAAATTCTCATCAAATTCAGTTTAGTATGCGGGTTTTATAGTGATGTGCATTTTGATTTATAAACTTGTCGAAAAAAAAGAGGGGATGTCATATTGATAGCTGTTGAAAACTGTCATCTGTCAATGTTTTCAGAAATAATGAATAGAAATTTCTGGAAATTATTTGTAAAGTTATTTGATTTGTTTGTATTTCGAATTGTCCTTTTAACTATTATTTAAATTTTAAATATTATAATAAAAAAATTTTTTTTCTTCAAGGAACTGATTAATTTGATAATTTCAGAAATTTATTTCTGAAAACTAAATTTTTTGCTCTATATTTAAATTTTTTGTTGTAAAATGTCTGTTTATATAAAATAGAGAGACACATCTGAAACAACGCCCCAATTTTTCAAAAATTCCCTGTGCAATTTATTCTAGAAATAATTTTTTGAAAATCAAGAAAATAAATGTTTTTTTTTTTTTCATTTCGCAATTACCCTTTGATTTCGCCCTTAGAATCACATTCCCTTGCAATTTCCCCGACATAAAATTCATCCAGAATTGCGTTATCAGCATCAAAGCAACAAACAAGGACATTCCTCGAACAAATGGGGGCTTTTAAAACAATTTTAAAGTAATTTTTGCCCATCAACCAGCGACAGATTTTCTTAATAGGGACAAACAAGGGGTGCATCTTGTATTATGTCTCAAAATTAACCCTTTCCATTCCTTATTTTGGCCATTCTTCCCCTTTCTATGTTCCTTCCTTATCTCACTCCCTCAATTTCCTATCTTCTATCTTCTTTCTTTTTGCATTATCCAAGAAAACCATACAATTATACAAAAAAAAACATTCTATTTATTTGAGTTGTTATTGTATGCGTGATGCAAATACGTCAATGTTTGTTCGCATTGCAAATTATTCGCACAAATCGTTTAAAACGTGCCAATATTGATGCGTTTGCATTGCCACGAATGTGCGAATTGAATGTTTGCTTGCTATACATATGCAGACGCGTATTTAGAAATTAAAATATCGTATGATTCCGTTGTTTGCATTGTTCGCGCGCGCGTTGTTGTTTGCATGACAGGACAAGAGACATTGCGAAACTGGTTGCGTTTTCATTTGAGAAATTTCTAATTGCCGATGATATGGCGTTGATGATTTGTATGATACGCCGTTGACATCTTGACCTCATGGACTAACATCGTCATTCGTGATCGGTAATAAACATCAACAACAAGAAAAAAAACATCGATTCGAACGATTTGCATAATTTCTAGAAATTTCTCCTGATATGAATTTTTATATATTTGTCCAATATTACGAAGAAAAGAGATAAAAACATTGACGACATTCAAAATATAAGAAAATTTGTAAAATCAAAATTTTTAGTTTTGTTTGTTTGTGTTGCTCCAACTTCCTCGGAGTAAAATCTAGACAATTTTGAGACAACAAATTTTTTTAAAGAAAAATGAAAACATTGACGACTGAAATATTAAATTTCATTTTTTGTAAAAAAGAAAAATCGAACGAAATTGTGTTTGTTTGTGTTGCTCTAAACTACTCGGAGTAACTTCGACCAATTTCAAACCCAAATAAACATTATTTTATCACCCCCGCATCATTGATTACACCATAATGATCTGGATTTGGATCTGGAGACCGGAAGTAACCCGTTTTCTTCAAGTAGCATCCATAGATCCCGTACAGGGTCGTATTAAGCAGGTAAATTGCAAACAACTAGTTTTAGTGGCGCCCTCCACCTTCACCCACGTGCACGACCGATGAAATTACGCCGTTGGTTGTTGCGATGGGGGTCGCATGACGGCACTACCAGATTAGAGCACAACCCTTTCGATGTTAAAGGTCAGAACCCAAAGATAACGTTTCAATTTAATTTATACTATACGCCTCTGCACCTCAACCCACCAACGGCCCACCATCCCTGAATGGGCTGCTGCTATCAGCGAACTGCTTGTGTGTCGTTGTCATTTGTGCGAATCGTTGCGAAATAGACAGAGGGAGGGGGTTGTTGAATTGTATAGTAGTCCCAAATGGAAATGTATTTATCGACTTTGATTTTTAGTTAGAAATCATTTCAATAAAAAGATGAAAAATTAACATTGAAATTTGATTTTGGAAATTTGAATTGTATGAAATTGTAATTTGTAACTGAAAATGAAGAATTTGTAAAATCAAAATTTTTAGTTTTGTTTGTTTGTGTTGCTCCAAATTACTCGGAGTAAACTCTAGACAATTTTGTGACAACATTTGAAGTGGGTCAATTAATATCCATCAATAGGTCATGACTTATGGTTCACAAGTTTTTTTATACATTTTAGGGATTTGCAAAATTGAATATTTTTAGAGGATAGTTACATGGTTGGAAATTTTTGATGATCTATAGATCAAAAATATTAATAAGTGATAAAAACCATTCAGAACTGGGGAAACTATACAAAACCAATTCGACAACAAGCGAGAAACCCTTCGAATCAAAAGGACAATAAGTAGTTGGAGGCAACCCTTTTCGATTTGTTTCGTTTGTCCCCCCCACTCCACAAAACAAAACAAACATCCCATACAATCCAGTCGATAAATTTCATGGTTTGTTTGTACGATTCTGGATTAATTCCCGTTTCCAAATGAGATCCCGATTGAAAAATCAAAAATTTTGACTGAAGAACCATCAACAACAAAAATTTTTGATTCTTCCTCTGGTTATTGTTGATGCAAACACTTTGGGTCTTCGCGTAAAGTTATGGTTCGCGTTGGGCATGGTGCTTGACCCCGGGCAGCATCGTCTTCACGCGGGCATCATCATCATCATCACACACGATTGTGCACTCTTCTTCTTCTCCACTCTTCGTGGAGTCTTCTATTCATGTTGCTCGTTTATGCATAGATTACTGTTTCAGGCTCGCACTGAGAATTCCCGTTTTTTCCACCTTTCCCAAGACCGAGGAGATGGTTTGGTGCACAATGCCCTGTGCTGGATGGGTGCATCAACGAACCAACGAAGTACCATCTTGTGCAAGAAGTAAGAAGTCTTTTCTTGGACAGGTTTCGCAAGATGTCAAAGGTCAAATATTCAATTATTCACTTTGTCTCAGGGTTTCACCAAAAAAAGAAAGAAAGAGGAAAGAAGAAAGACAATAGAAAGTGTTTAAAAACGAATGATCCAAAAATCAATCTGGAAGAATCCAATATCCAATAAAAACAATAAAAGTGTGATCCAAAAATCAATTTGATTGAATATTTCTGGAGAAAATAGTACAAAACTAATTATGGCACACGATAGATCAACCCAATGCGCGACCATCTGTGCCCATCGTCGAGGGGTCTATTGATTTTTGATCTCTTTTGTCGTAGTGTGTCACCCATGTGGTGCCAGATTACTCTTGTAATCATCTGCGGCAAGCGAGTACATTTTTTCCTCCCGGACAACTAACAGCGGGAACATCGGGACTCTGGGAGCCTTGGGGTTCAGAGTTGAGGGAGGAGGAGGAGGAGGATGCGGTATTATTCTAATGGGGAGCCAGCACGCAAATCTGTGGCTTTTAATTTTTTGGGCTGTCGCCCCAAGCAAACGAACCGCGTGCGTCATAGATGAACCTGATGCCAGAAATTGTGTGATGCCCAAAGAAGAATGAAAGACTTCCGGGATGGTAACCTAACATCATACAAGGAAGGAGTGTTTTATACGAAGTGGATATGGAGAGCGAGGGAGAGAAAGATAGGGGTGAATAATCCTGGATGAGTGGAAAATCATTTTATCTAAACTTTAGATTTTGATTTTGTTGTAGAATTTTCTGGTAATTTTCAAATGGCAGTAGATATTGAGGTCAAAATCGGGGAATGTGTGATTAAATAAGTGATCTTTGAAGTAAACAATGACCTAGGTTGATCATCCATAAGGATCTATGAAAATTTGATCCATAAAGTTGAGAAATATTTGTCGAGTGAATAAATATAACATTTTAAAATAAATTTTTAAGTACCCATAATTTCTAAATGGTTGCATCAATTAAGATGAAACTTGTTCAATTAATAGATCAATTAATTATCTTTGAAGTGAACCATGTTGTAATTTGATCGCAATTAGAAAATCTGGATACCGAAAAATTTGGTCATGAAAACGTTCTGAATGATCCACACAAAAATGTATCTTCTCCTTTTGAATGCTCATAAATTCTAAATTATTGTATCAACTAACAAGAAATTCCTTCAAATCATAGTTGAGTAACATATCTTTCAATTTAACTCTAACTTTATTTAAAAATCCTTCGGGAACTGTTAACATTTTGTATCCAAACTTGGATAATCACAAAAAAAAATTAAAAATGTATCTTCTGTTTTGGAAAGCTATAATTTCTAAAATATTGTATCTATCAAGGTCAAATTATCAAAATTATTAGTTAATTAAAAGAGCTTTCAAATAAAACCAGATTTGACATAATGATCCTTCGGGAACTCTAATAACTAAAATTATTATCCTCAAATATGAAGAATCACATCATAAAAGTTGCAAAATGTATCTTCTGTTTTGAAACCTCATAATTTTTAAAATATTGGAACAACTGAATTCAAATGATCAAAATTGTTAGTTAAATAAAAGATCTTTCAAATAAACACCAACTTGACTCAATCATCCTTCGGGAACTTCCATAGAATTATTTCAAAAAATGGAAAACAATTCAAAAATTACAAAATGTATCATTGGTTATCAAAATTCATAATTTTTAAAATATAGAAACAAAGAACGTCAAATTATCAAAATTGTTAGTCAATTAAAAGACCTTTCAAATAAACCTGGACATGATTTAATCATCCTTCAGGAACTATAAAATTTTTGTTTCCAAATTTTCAAAATTAAAAAAAGCGATCAAAACCATCAAAACTTTTAAATTCTCAGAATTTCGAAACTATCGTATCAATCAATACCAAATTCCTGGAAATCATAGCCAATTAAAAGATCTTTCAAAATTATCCTGACTTGATTAAATCATCCTACAGGAACTATAAAATTTTTGACTCCAAATAGAAACAACCAAATCAAAAATTCTGAATGATGAATTAAACCAAGAAATTCCACTTAAGAAATCTTTCCGGAATCAAAACGCCAGCAAAACCAGAAAACCAGGACTACTTCCCCCACCTCTCACCCACCATCACCCCCACCAGACCCACATGTAACGGCGTGTAGACTTCCCCATAAATCCCATCTAATAGCCGAAAAGTACAATGGCTTTCTGGTCGACGTTTCCGTCGGACGCAACGCCTTTTCCCTGTCCTCCCGGAGTCGTCTCGAAATTCCGGAAGGATTCACGCCAAATTCAATCACCCCCCGACTCTACCATTACCCATATAATTATTGAATTTTACCACTTAATTCCTATGAAAATTTCAAATTCACTCATCAATTTCGTTTCACTTTTCGAATCGATACTCCATTACAATCAATTTGTCTAAAAAGGTCTCGATGATCGATTAGTTTCCCGAAGGGTCACAAGATAACAGATACAGGATGACTCTTTGAATGACTATCAGTCACAGTTGGTAACACCGACGAAGAATGGCACTTCTTCGAGAAGGAGAAGATCGTGCAGAACAACCACAAGCACAAGCAAGATTGAAGATGAGGTCGTCGTGCCAACTTTTCTTCCGCAAGTGAGCAAACGTGACCAAGGACCTCTTCGCATTGAAGAAGATTCGCCAACGAAAATATAAAATGTATGGGTTTTCATGGTTCATGGTACAAAATGCGATGAGGAGTTGTTTCATGTGTGAAGAGAATGTTTGGTGAAAATTTATCAAAAGATTTTTTTGATTGCAAATCATAAATTGCAATTTCCGGAAATTAATTTTTTTTTTCGAAAATGAAAACTATACAAAATATTATTATATTTCCGGTTTCGTGGGAAATTTCCAATTAGGAAATGAATTTGAAAAAAAAAATGATAAAAAAATTGCAATCATTGACAAAAAAACATCATAAAAAAATTACTGAAAATTTGCAAATCACAAAATAATTACAACATCCGGAACAAAAAAAAACCGGAAATCCCCACTCACACCCCCCGCACCCAGAAAAACAAAAGATACGACAAAGTGGGATGAACGTGAAGCATTTTCCGTGTTTCCTCCTCGTCGCAAACTTTCCCGAACAGATTTCTTGGCGCGGCTGAAGAAGAGGGCCACAAATCTTCGACCGGCCGCCGCCGCTTCCTCCGAAATCGGATCGACTGGCCAAAAAAAAACGAACGAACGATGGCTACTTTGTTATGCACCCCCGGAGGTGGCGTGTGCGCGAACAAAGCGCCGCCACTATTTCATTGTGATTTATTCGCACTTCGGTGGAGGAATCGCCAAAGAACTAGGCAACGAACCAGTGGTACACGCACGAACACCCCGTGGCTGCTGCTGCCAGGAGGTAAAAAGCCTGCCTGCTGCTGCCGAAGAAGTCTCCCAAAGAACGACGAAACGAAGAGCCAAAAAAAAGAACGACGCTGAATCAATCAGCCATTAGTCGGATGTTGGCATCACACATTACGAACGAGTACGTTTCTGACATTCGAAGGGAGGTCTGACGAAGAGGTCCTCTTCGAGGAGGACAAGAGGACCGAGGGGTGAAGATATACCGTGAGGTTAAACGATAGGTCAGTGTCACTTCCAAGATTTCAGAATGTGGGAGGAAATTGCGAATTTTTAGGGGTTTAATTAATTTTTTTGGGGAGGGGGGAGGGGTTGAATTGATTGGTCGTATTTGTAATGAATGAAACCATGGTGATACAAAAATTGGTGACATATTGTGACATCAAATTAGACTAGGGAGTATGATTAGTCATGGGTTGATTTGTCATAAAGGGAAATGCATTTGGACGTCTGGTTCTGAAGGTTATGTTCGTTAGTTATCCTGTCTATCACTAAGTGTGGGTTTATGGGTTGTTTCCGGTTCTTTTTGGACCTAGTTACAGAACATGGGTAACAGACTGCAAATAAGGGAATTTTTCCCAGATTCTTTGCTGTACATGATCATACAGAAAACTAGGGGATTCCCTCACATGATTTCATTTCTATTCCTTGTGTTTCTTATTCTTGGGTTCGTTCTGAATCGGAGTATCATAAACCAATTTGATAAACCCCTCTATAAGGGTGTTCACCTTGGTCGAAATTTGAAGAACAAAGCAAAAGTATTTCTGTATTTTACTAACAATAAGTTGGGAAAAGTTTTGTGCATCAAAATTTAAAGTGACAAATTTCAGATGATAATTTCAAAACCTAATAACAAATATTTATTCGGGAATGTGCAAACCTCCACGTGAAGAAATAACCATGTGAAATACCAATGCAAACACGATCCAAAGGATCACAATATGAACGATGATGAGATTGGGCAGGAATGAATATTTTGTGTTAGTTGATTTTATAATTCCCTTCGTTTATCTCCATAACTAACGAGCCCTCATACGATTTCAGGGATGATTTCAGGGATCTTGTATTCCTGAATTGATCCAGCAACTGGGCAACTGGATATGTATGATGTGTATTTAGTCCAGGATAACCCTCACTGTCCACATGATGGTCGCAAAGTAAACAATTATTTGAATATATGATGACGGTAGGCTCGGTTCGTTTTGATTTCGTACAGAATACCAAAAGTTATCTATCTCCAGTTTGGTATAATTTTCAAATGATGAAATTTCCCGATGCTCAAATTCCATTATTTTACGTGAATAATCCAACAAAGGTTCAATAACAAGGAATATGAAGAAATGAAATGAAGTTATACAGAGTTAAATGAACGAAAAATCAGAAAATTCTGAATTTTCGAAAATTCAGCTATTTTCGATTCCCGCACAAATTCGGAACCATGACCAATGTTATTTTTTCGACAAAATATACAAAATGTCATTTGAATCATCCAAATCGGTCCATTAGTTTCGGAGATATGAAAATTTTTGCGAACTCGAGCGATTTTAAGAATTTCATATCGCTTTTTTCGCTACAAACTTTTTCTTCAATTTTTTTCTTTGGATGCGATTTCTGCGCTCCCAGATGACAAAAGGGCATGAATTCATACATTTTTTGAAAGTGCTCATCAAGACCTACAATTTGGTTCGAACTTTAGTTCAATTGATCTATTCGTTTAAAAGTTATACGCAGTTATAGACGCGGAAAAAAGCGAAAATTTTTCATATTTAGTACCCCATTTTTTAAGTTCGGATATTTCTGAGTCCCACAGAGATTCGGGACCATGACCAATGTTATTTTTTCGTCAAAATACCATTAATGCCCTTTGAATCATCCAAATCGGTCAATTAGTTCCGGAGATATGAAAATTTTTGCAAACTCGAGCGATTTTAAGAATTTCATATCACTTTTTTCGCTACAAACTTTTTTTTCAATTTTTTTCTTCGAATGCGATTTCTGCTCTCCCCATGGCCAAAAGGGCATGAACCCATAGATTTTTGGAAAGTGCTCGTCAAGACCTACAATTTGGTTCTAACTTTAGTTTAATTGGTCTAACCGTTTAAATGTTATACGCAGTTAAAGACGCGAAAAAAAGCGAAAATTTTGCTTTTTTAGAACCCCATTTTTCAAGTTGGGGTATTTCCGATTCCCGCAGGACTTCGGGATCATGACCAATGTTATTTTTTCGTCAAAATACTATAAATGTCGTTTGAATCAGCCAAATCGGTCCATTAGTTTCGGAAATATGAAAATTTTTGAAAACTCGAGCGATTTTAAGAATTTCATATCGCTTTTTTCGGTACAAACTTTTTTTTCAATTTTTTTCTTCGAATGCGATTTCTGCTCTCCCCATGGCCA